>JMRR01016403.1:0-55324 GCA_000688735.1 Glossina austeni | reverse complement strand
TTTGAATTTTATGTGGAGCGCCGCTAAAACAACTACAAAATGTGCATACACATATATATGTACCTATATATAGGAAATTGTTTTTTTTATATATTAGGTGTAACATATTCGGCTGGTATGTACACTTTTATCAAATTGATACATATCAACGGTCGGGTCCGATGGACCGATTTGAAAGTGAAGACTAAGACTAAATACTAAATAAATACTAAACCAATCTTAAAAATAATCCCAGGCATTCAATGCCACAGAACTAATATATCTTCCGAAAAAGTGCTATCTTCTATATTTACTTAGAGCGTTTAGTTTTCGTACTTCAAACATTAAATCATTAAAAGTTAGTTACATATGTTTACAGCTTAGATATTAATTTATCAAAATCTTAGACATTTGCATAGCGAGACACTTCAAAACTGTGTGTGTATGTGTGTGTGTGTGTGTGTGAATGTGGGCATTAAGTTGGCGTGACCTGGTGTAGCAGTAGGACGACAAATGCAGAGAAAACTTTAATAATAACTAATACGTCTCATTAACATTTTAGATAACGCCATTTATATTATTGATCCACATTGAGATATAATTTTAACGTCGATTTCGTTTATAATAATTATAATAATTTATTAAATTTTAGTTTAGCTAGTTTTTATTCTAATCTCGACAAAGTCATAAATCTTAAAATGACATTGAAAACAACGGTTATGTATGTGAAAATCCAATATTCATATAAACATAACTTCGCTGTACATACATATTTATTATATGGTTTTGCAAATATTTTGATTGCTGTAATTGTGATTAATTTCCGAAATAAAAACCGGTGTAATAGTGTAACACATAAAGCCATAAACATACAGACATATGTGTGGAAAAGCATAGATATTTGTATAAAGAAAAAAGAAAAACAAGAGGAACAAAAAAAAAAAAATAAAGTGAGATTTTTGCATGTGCGGTAACTAACCAACAAAGTGTATATAACTCATAAGAAAAATTACCCAGAATTCTCTATTAAAAACAAATAATTCATATTTCGGTAGTGTTGCTTCAGTGCTGTTGTTGTTGTTTGTGTTGTTTGGCAACATTTTATAGTTGCTACAGTGCGATAGTATTGAATGCATACACTTTTTGTCTAACGTAGATGCGATATCGATACGATAGATCGAAATGAAATCAACGAATATATGTATGTATGCGTGCATGTGTGTGTGGGAATACAAGCATATTAATGCTTGAGCCTTGTTTTCTTTTTTGTTACGGGACATTGATATGGAAGCTGTAAAGGTTGGTTGAACACAGCAATATTGCAGACACCCATAAATACACACTTGAATACACTCCACTTCAATGTAGCAATAACAACAACAACAACAGCAACAACGAGAACAACGAGAACAATAGCAACAACAACAACATCATCATCAGAAGGGGTGAATCCGTAAATGACGAAACTTGAATGAATATGTATGAGAATGTGTTCATGTGTGTTGTATGTGTGTGTGTGTGTGCGTGTGTGTGCGTGTGTGTGTGTTGTGTACTCATGTGTATGCCCGTAAATGTATGTTTGTGACAGAGTGCAGAGTGTTAACTACAATTTGATTTATTGCCGACCTTGTTACATTAAGGCTTTACAGCCATCTATCTATTTCACTTTTTCTCGGCCATGGTAAATTTGCCATTATGATGATGGCTGCTTTTTTGATATACACGTAAGTTTGGATGAATGCTTTTGCTTGAACACTTATCCACAAATACGCATATGCATACATCTATATATAAATATATATACATATATATATGTATATGCGGAGAACTCTCTTAAAGTTTTCTTGTCTCTATTAACAGCATTCAAGTAGGAAAGAGACGGTTGTATATGTATTAAGAAGAGAGAAAGTCTTTCGTGTATTCATTTTTGTTTTTGGTTTAGGTTTGTTTTGTTTTTCTACTGCTTGCGCTACTCTTGCGTGTGTGCTCCAATTTTTTTTTTTTTTGCTTTTTTTTTGTTTTTAAGGGAGCATACATATAGCATTAATCATACGCATATCACTCAGGGCATTGAGAAGAGTTTTGACAGTTAGCCAAGTCAGTTATACAACCACCAAGCATACGAAATAAACAGACCCCCGACATGTTGATATAAATGATATCCGATGCGAATTTCTCCGCTTTTATGCAGAATTTCCCCTTTTTAGGCGTTTTATAGGAATTTACAGATTGAAGGGGTAAATGCGGATAAATTTTGTCCATAAAAAGGGGAAATTATAGTCAGTTTTGATGGCCATTATAATGCTTATCATATCACTACGCACCCCACATAGAAAGCAGATAAGCCTTTAGTTAGACTTTAATATTAAATTTATTTTAATATTATAATGTTTTTGTTTTTTTTTTTTTTGTTTTTTTTGTTCGGAGCGGTATTAATTTAATTTCGTAATTATTTTGCGTTTTCTCCACCTCTCCGACACATTCGGTGTGTGTGCTGCCGTTGTAATTGTAATTTAGCCTGTCATTTGTGGTTGTTGTTCGGTGTTTTTTCATGTATTTTTTTTTTTGTTCAATTTTTTCCACTATTGTTGTTATTGTTGTTGTTCATTCTACCATTTTGTTATAATTATTGCTGCTATTTCATGTAATTTCAATGTAATCAAAAAAAACTGGTAGATGTTTTTTATTTCTCTATACATTTTTGTTGCTGTTGGTGTTGCCGTTGTTATTTTTTCTTTCATTTTTTTTTTTTTTTTCAATTCTGTTGATTACAGCAGCAAACGACAATTAAATTTAATTTGACATAAATGTCAGCATTAAAAATGCAATAAATTGCAGCAACTGCAACTTTTTGTTGTACTATGCCGTGTTCAGATTCTTCGTTTCTATCATACACACACACATACACACATTCACATACGCACATATAAATTCACATTCTCTATCTCTCTCCTTCTCCATCCATACACCATATAGTTTATATATATATATTGTTATCTCAAAAAGCGTTTATGTACGTGTTTTATAACGCATTTTACATGCGATGGTATTTCCAGATTTTTTCTTTTCTCTTTACTTTTTTGGGATGAAAGCTTGAACAAAATTTCAACTATTTTCATAACAAATTCATGGAGCAGAGCAGCTTCTTCTTTTTTCGAATATTTCTTAAGTATTTTTATATTGAAATGCCATTGTTTCCGCTTATATTTAATATCTGCTCATTAAGCTTGTGTTGGTTAAAGCGCTAAAATGGACTTAGAACGTTCCATGCACTCAAGATTGCAGATGTTTAAGCATAGTTTTGTCTATATTTATAATAAAAAGGAACGACCATCTCCTTCAAGAAAACGCTAGAGCCGGAGGAAACCTTGCTTTCCTTAGCTTTTTTTCAACTCAATTCTTCACAAAAGTATGACTGCAATGATATGATGATGATGATGTAATTTGAGTTTTTAGTACTTTGATAGTTCACGTCGCCCCAAATTTTGTCTTCTTAATCCTCTTAGAAATTGGAAAAATCCAAGCAACCTTCAGGTAATCTTGTTGAAGTTTGTTACCAAGTGATTGGAAAGGAACGTGTCTTGTAAGCGACATCTCGATTATTTGGAATGATTTATGTAAACAATTTTTTGTTTTCTTAAATAACTATGAAAACTCTTATCATTTTGTATGTCCGTTGTAGTAAAAACTGTTAAATTGACTGATTTTTACCGCTCACCAAGCATGAATTTGTCGTAATGAAGTCGTCGCAACATATATTTAGATATCACGTATAAATATACGATAATGATAAACGATCAAGTAGATGAGTGGAAACAAAATTTTCTTTTCCTTTCATCTATTTAGCCATTTGTCCGAAATTGACCGTCATTCATATAACAATAAGAAGAATACTATCGATGGTCTTCAACGAGTGTTGTTTTGCTGAACAATTACTTCCCTCCCTCTAAGGGAGCAAAAATAGCAACTTCAACTGTTATAGATTTACATTCGCCTCATTAACAAAATAAAATTTACGGAAATGGGTAAGCGCTCGTGCTTCCTTAAGCAATGATAATCTCAATTTTATTGAATACGATGTTTTCATTGTTCACATATTTTATAAAAAAAGTCATTTGTTTTAGTTTTATCGAAGCGACAATTTTATCTCTTGTAGTTGATGTAAGTTCTGAGAACGTCGGCGATGATTATTTTATACAAAGTTGGACATGTTTTTTTTCTTTTTACCTCGTCGAGCAGGTACGACAAGAAGCCGTTTCCTCTTCCTGCCAAAAGCGATAATGTAATCAAAAGATGGCGAGACTTTTCCATTTATATCGCGCGAACTTAACCAAATATTTAGTTCTATAGAAAAAGAATATTTTCCGATTTTGCTTCAGTTTTCTAAACGAATCAAAACGACAATGACCGAGCATTCTTATGAACTTCGCGAATAGCCAGAATTGAGACGGGGCAAACCCGATTGTGTAACGATATGAGTTTAAAGTTCTAGTGAAAAAATCTGGAAAGAACGAATACAGTGTCAGAGGGTATTTTATCGTGATACAAAGAACAAGAGACGAGCGGGCATAAATATGATAAAAATTATCACGTAAACGACGGTCAACGTTTCTTTAATATCTCCTCGTAAAAGTTTCGCCGTTATGTCAGTAACTACCGATACAAGGCTCAAACTGCAAAAGTAGGTCTGTTATCGAAACGGGCTAACGTGCATTTCAATTTATTCGTAAGAAATCAATATGAACTCTGAAGCTTGCCCAGGTTGGAAATCGCCAAGATACGAATCCCTTGAAGCAAAATAATATAGAAATGCTGCAGAAATATATTAGAAATCTACGCTTTAAAAATTTGGAAATTACAATTTCCGCTTTTGAATCCGAAAAAAAACTAAATACCTTTCGTTATGGAAGCAAAAGCCCTGCTTTTAAAAAGAATACATAATCACATGTAATGGGCTTATAAGACGGCAACAGAAAGGTCTGCCTGCTAAGAGCCATTAGAAAACAAACAAAGTTCGCCTTCGTGTTGTGTACGCTTACAGACAGGTGCAGGTGCTTCGGATAATCGACCTGGTATTCAAATGCTTCTTACATTGTTGCTTCTTAACCCTAGGCTAGTCCTTGAGTAGGCGGAACCAAGCATTTCCGCTTTCATTAGATAATTTTTATGTGTTCATTGCAATTTACCTCCAAGTTAGTCTGGAAATATATGTGCCCACGTGTGCGAGTGGAGCAAAGGCACTCTTCTGACCTAGAAAATGGCAAATTGTCTGAAAATATAAATGTAAAAAATCTATCGAATTTGTAAGTAACGCAATTAGATCATTAATTAATCAGCCACGTACGTAACTTGGTATCGGTCAGTTTTGCGGCGAACTGTTGTTTGTCAAATTACGCCTTAAAAATTTATATTCTACGCGAAGACAATAAAGGTCTTCAGAATAACAAAGTGCACCTAATTCTCTTTTTATACGATAGATACGTTTCCAAAAAATACGTGTAAAAAATCGTGTAAAAAGAGAATTAGGTGTAAACAATATTAAAAAGTTCTTGTTAGAGTTCACTTAATTTATTTCGTGCTTACACATTTTAATTCATTAAATATTTTATAAAAAATAACTTCTAATTTGGAAAAAGGGAATTATATCTGAAAGTCATAAAATTAAAAATCGTGTTAAAGCAAAATAATTCGTGTAAAAAAAGAAATTTTTTTTCTTTTGAACTCGTGTTAAATCAAATTCGTGTAAAAAAATCGTGTAAAAAGAGAATTAGGTGTAGTTAGGTGAAGAGTTAATATCGAGCGCATTCACAAGAAAGAAACGTTATGTACGTTCCTTTTTTAATTCTTTTCATTATTTCTTTTTTTACTGCGAAGCTAAAGCAATGCATATAGGATTAGATAGATTTCATGTTTATGATCTCTTTTAAAAAGTGAATAATAGCACTCAAAAAAATATTCTGTTCCATATAGATAGGCTTATAACTAAGTTTACTTCACTCTCTCAGTGAATCGCAATCGAATCCTCTTATCGGATAAAATAAACATAAAGTGTATATATAAAGAAACATATATTTAGGCAAAATCGTATAATTATTTTAACGCATAATTTTAGGTAAGTTCCTCTTCGGGGGCGATTAAATTTACTATTGATAATAACTTAATTGAAATGTTGGGGGGAGCAGCTTTATGTGGCTATGAAATAGTAGAAGATCTTCATGCACGCTAAAGTTTTGTGCTTTATATAGAAACGTTAAAAAATTCAGACGATTTGTGGATTTCTCATGCAGATGGGCACGACGGAAATAATTGATCCAGTAATAGAATTGTCTTTTTTATCACACAACAGAGATACACACACTTGGGAAATTTCATAAATAATTCTAAACTAAACACAAAATCGAAGTCAATTTTCATGAAATGTTTGAATAGCCAAGAATTCTGAAACCTTATATTTAAGGCAATCATGGAGTAAGGAAATTATTATGGAAAATATTCAATTTTACCGCTCAGTCTGTTACTTAAGAAGTGCGACTGTCCCGTTCGCGATCTCGAGTGACACTCCCAGTTCGGTGGAGCATACGTGAACTGATTGTGTATATGTGTTTGGTGGCAACTAGCACTGCTTTCTTCAGCGCATCGCCGTATTATACGAATCAGTGAGAGTGCTCTAAGTGATTGCTTACATGATGAAAAAAAATACCGTAGTAGCTCTACCGTATATGGAAGCGAAATAAATTTACTGAATAAGTTATTTTACAGCATAATGATGACGACTCGCTTCCGCGACTATCGGGCTTAGAAGCTTTCATGTGCTCGGTAATCAAAATAAAAAACAAGGAAAGTTGGAATTGGTTACGTAGAAAGCTAACGAAAAGTGGCTCTGGCGGCAGGCAGTAAAAGGACTGCAAAAGAAAAGAAGAAACAATTTTCTAGTGTTTCGTGGACCTTTAACCTTAATTCATAATCGTCGTATATCCATTGGATAGGTAATCCATTGCCCCAATCTTAGTTTCTCGACTCATCAACGTCATTATCTAGCTATCATTAATTGTTGTGTGTTAGTTGAACTAGCATTACAACGTTCTACAAAGAGTACGCATTTCTGAGGACGGCACTGTTTGCGGGTGATAATGCACAATAGGTCCTATATCGCCGTAATTTTACTTTCGGTGTTTTACTAAATAAATTATAAACCTTTCTAAACAAAAAAAAAAAAAAACGAAAAGAGAGCTATAATCCTCCCTCTCTCTCTCTCTCTTTCCCTTTAAAAGACTGATTTTTATTAGAAATGAAACCCAACGAATTATCGAACGTTTATTTTCATGTATTTCGCTAACAAGAATTAAACAGAAATTTGTCCCATTAACCTTGACAGTAACATATCGCTTATCATTACTTAATTTATTTGCAAAAAAAAAAAAAAAGAGAAGGAAATTTTGCCGCATTTGTTTATCTATTTTTCTTTTCCTTCGTTCATGTTCATGTTGACAGCTTAGAAGTGTGTCATCATGACAGCAGCAGATTTTTATATTATTGTTCGAGAATAGCTGGCGACTAGACATGGAAAAATTTTGTTAAATTCATTTACAAAATACTAGCTTTTAGTGTTCGTAGAGAGTGATTTGACACGTCAAACGCAATTTTATTGACTGTTGATCCCGATTTTGACATAACAAACTCTGTCTCTCCTTCATAAAAGTCATTCTAAACCGCATAAATAAACATACAAACACAGAGACATATATATATATATATAGCCACACACATCCATATAGAGACGTATACATATACAGAGGCATGTATTCGCGCGTCAGTATATTTTTTTTTTCTCTAAATAAATGTTATTGTGTTTATCAAATTTCTCGACAACAACAACAAATTGTTTTATCGGATGAATGATGACAAAGAAAGAAGAGTTTACGTATATAGACGTGTCAGTGTCAGCCAATAGAGGGCGCTTTTACTAAACTATACCGTTGCTGTCATTTAGTTTCAATGTTAGCACTGCCGTTGTTGCCGTTGCTATTGTTGTTGTTTTTATTATTATTTCTATCCAAGTTGTTGTTGCTGTTGTTGCTGTTGTCTTGAATTTGTCAGTTTTAGGTTAAATTTTTGATGGCCGTCGACGCGACACAACACACTGCAGCAGCACCCCACAACCGCATTAATAATAACTGCAACGCTATTCTCACTATACAACAACAGCAAAACTTTATTCAGTCTACGTATTAGTAGAGAGTCTGCCGCTTGTTTTATAGTAGTAGACTCTGCTATATATACCGTTTTGTGTATTGACTGTCATTTAGAAAAATCGTTGGTCGAAATGACTACAACATGGCATAAGTGGTGTTTATGCTTTGCCAAGTAGGGTGAATTGCAATGTTTATCATCGTAACTTGGAAAGTAAAATTTGCGGAGTACATACATACAAACTCCTACTCTATGACTAGAACTATATATACATATATATATATATATAATATATATATATATATAATATATATATATATATATATATATATATATAGAGATATATTAGATTGATTGCAGTATTTAGTGTTAAATTTAATTTTATTAAAAATATAGTCAGATACCGAAATCGAAGAGAATAATTTAATTACGTTTTATTGATTTTTCTCACTACAACCAACAACTAACTCTATGATGAAAATGCCAAGAGAAATAGAGTTTAAAGGAAAGAATTTAATGCAGTTGCAATAATTTTTCATTTATTTCATTGAAAATTCGAAACAAATTGATTTAAAATTTTCACAATCAATGAGCGAAATATTTTGTAACTCTTAGAAGAGCGATGCGGGACAGATGAAAAAAATATCCTGCTAGACAGCACTAGGAGCACTGCCGTGATTTTATTTAAGTACCTTCTGTTTTCATATGCCTGCAAGTTCACTTAGAAAGCTAAAGATTTCTTTAAAGACGCCAATCTTTTGTGAGTAGGATCGAGGAAAATGCTTTCAACGTACATATATATAAATAATACAGCCATTGAGAAAGTTTTCGCAGACTATTGATATTCACTGGCAATATTCCCACTAAATTAAGTTATAGCTATTTCCCGACAATTTGCCGAAATTCAGCCAGAGAGAGTCATGCTTGATATTCGGTGAAGGAAGTAAAACGCCCACTCGATCAGAAGCAATTTAAACAAACGAAAAACAAGAATTTTATGGTAGGATAAGACTTCGCGAAGCTTGATAAAAGTTATTGCAGCTTAGACGACATACTGAGGCGGCATATGTGTTCAGACTTAGTTACACTTCGAGCCTGCGAGTTGTGGAACAAGAATAGAATAAGCGATAGTTGCCCGGGCAAATTACTTGGACAACACAATTTTACTCTTCTAAAAAGAAATCATGGAACTTATGAAGAGATCGAAAATAAATCATTGAATGCGATTTTTTTATGTATTTATGACGTTAACGTACGTAAAATCTAGTTAGAGAAAGGAGAAGGACATCCATATTCGGTATTTCGTAAGGGAACCTTCTATTCTAACAACTAGGAAATCTATTCCTACAACCTGCAGTTGTTAACAAAATCTTATGATTAAAT
This sequence comes from Glossina austeni, assembly GCA_000688735.1. NCBI lineage: Eukaryota > Metazoa > Arthropoda > Insecta > Diptera > Glossinidae > Glossina > Glossina austeni. The sequence goes on along the minus strand of JMRR01016403.1, from coordinate 45,772 downwards.
ATATACTTTGTTAATAGCACAACCTTTCCAATATTCGAGAGCGTGTAACTTTATGGACATCTGAAGAACTTAATCCTAATAAATTATTTAGCTTTATGAAAGCTATTTGAGTAACCATCTTGCCTATCTTTTGAAGAAAAAGAGCTGTTAGTCTTAGTAGTAAATAGGATTTATTTCTTTTTCTCAAACAAATAACTATTAGGATGAGTGAGTGGGTTGGACTTTGAAAATTAATCTACAGTAAAATGTTGGTTGTTTTCGAAGATACCAGTTTTTTTCTAGGTATTGGAGAGGAGCAGACTATTTGAACGGAATACGTTAGTTGATAAAAAGGGGCTTTGTAATCTAAACAGCTTTTATATTCAAAATTACTTCGGATTACCGTCTTTTGCTTCTGTGTGAGCGCAATGTAAACATTTTATGATTTACAGGCAAATAATGAAATAATAAATAATTATATTAACAGCACTTTTTAAAATCGTGTAGTCTAATGAATACGCTCTCCGTATGTTAAGCCGGAGATCCAGGTTCGATCCCTGGTGCGATAGACCGTGGATTGGCATTTCAGTGCATTACTTATGTAGTGCAATCAGTGCAATCAGTGATTTATGAAAATCACAAGCGCAATACAATACAATTAATACAAAACGTAAACAGATAATTGAATACTTGACGCTTAAATGCGTGCGTCTTATTAAGCTCCCAACTAAATCCTTTTAACGACGCAAGCTTTATTATATGAATGCGGCACTTGTCGATCGATTAATTCGACAAAACCAAAAGGACAGAAAAGGGATTAGAAGTGAATGCTTACATATATTTTTACACCGTGCGCTTAGTAACAATAGAAAATGATTTTCGTATCTATTTTGATATTTGAATTGCGTTGGCTAGACTTTTTAAGTTTACAAAATTATCATTATGTTCCATTACTTGTCCCCACCTCTCGTTCTCAAAATAAGATAAGACACTGACGTTCTCTGTTGACAAAGATAAGAAGGAAACTGTTCAGATTTTTATTCGCTTTCAAGTGCAAAATGCATTTAAATGATAAAATTTTAAAGTTTTTTTTTACAAAAATTTTGTACATTTATTTTATAATTAATAATTTTCTCATGTAAACATGTTGGTATGTACGTACCAACCTATTGCTGTTTAATGAAAAGTTGTTTTATTTCGCAAGATAAAAAATGAAAAAAAAAATTATTGCTCATGTAATGAAGTGATATTTATGCCAAATGCAGACAAAAAGCAAAAATATAACAGCAACAACAAATTTTATTTTTTATAAAAATGTACATTAAAAATTATAATTCTCATTTTTAATAAATAAAAACATTTCTTGTTACGGAAAATATAATAATATACACTTTAGTGCCAGATTATATAGAAAAGTCTGAATTTTTTTCCATCAGACAAAAGTGCGAGATGAGAACTGTTCTGTTTGTGTTATTAGTGGTATTGTTGATATTGCGTTAAAAAAAAAACAAAAATGAAACAACAGTAACAGCATCATATTAAACATGTTGTTGTTGTTTTCATTATTGTGTTGTGAATGTTTTTTAAAACTAATAAATTTTTTTTTAACGAAAAAAACATATTTTTTGATATTTCATAAATGTATGCAGACACATATATGCATATAAATGACAACATGTAGGTGTGCATACGTTGGTCTCTCTAACATCATGAAATAACATCCACAACAACAATTATGAAAATTATTTATAAATATTATAATCCATTAATATCATAAACAGGAAAAAAAACCGAAACATATTCAAGAACAGCAATCAAAACATGTTAGATAAGTGCTGATGCTGCTGCTGCTGCTGCTGTTGTTGTTGTTGTTGTTCCTGCTGCCACTGTGAATATAAAAAAACTTGAAATGAATTTTAGTTTTTTAAAAAACAACAAAATTTATTTTTTTTACAATCTTCTTTCTAAACTTTCAAAATATATCGGCTTCAGGCACCTTTCAAAGCGAATCAATAAAACGCATAATTGGACCAAGAAAACAAAAAATATTCGGATTAATAATCGTGGAACGACTTTACGATGAATGTGTACGTCACAGGGAAATTATTTTGAATATTTTTACAACAGCTTTAATAGGATGAATGCCTAATAAATTTCTGCCCACTTCGGCATCACTTAGCTCAAGTTCTTCTTGCGCTATTTGATTTAAGTAAACCTTTCGAATCTTAGGCAACTTTTTCTCTACTGTTTTAAGTAATTTTCATGTTCAGGTTTTTGTTTCAAAGTTTATGGTTTTCGTGAAAATCTGCGATCCCTCGTGGGATGCTCTTACAGTTGAATATCCAGAAAAGGTTGAGAGTAGAGGATGTTGACAAAGAGGAGTTAGAGTGTTCAAAGTTCGAGAATATTTTGCGTAGCTCTAAGTGAACAGTTAAGAATGTATTCGTGCATATTTGCTTCTATTATAAATAATCGAAAAGAAAATATATAGACAAGTTGGCTTTATGTTATCTGTTTTTTATATTTGAACGTCCGCATGGGGAATATTCCCGGTACATATAGGCAGGGGATTGCCAAAAATAATTGTAGGTAAGATTATTATATCATTGAACTCTTAAGGATAAATTTTTTTAGAGCTGCATTCTTAAAAGAAACTAACATATCTATGGATAACAGTAGTACGTTGCAGATAAGTCAGTTATTTGTGGAGCCGCTTGAAAATTGTAAACTTTACCTTACGAATATCCCCTATTGATAATACTTAAGCCAAGAGGAAAAATTCTATATCAGTTTCTGCAACCATTACATGGTAATAGTAAATAGATGGACAGATAGACGTGAGAGAAGATTTCTAAGATGTAGATTTAGGACTTTGCACAGGAAATGACCTTTCATGCAGAGTGTGACTAGCATGAGATGAAATGAGATAAAAGAATATTTACCAAATTAACAACAACAACAACAACAACAATTTTTTTTCTTCAATTTTCTAAACTTTGACTACAAAGTACTGCATAAGCGGCATTTTGGATGTCATCATCAAAAAGGTCGATTGGAATTGCGATAAAATCAAATAGTTTTTCCTTTGCAGTAAATTTGAAGATTTCTCTGTCGTCACACACACACACACGCCTTCACAAATTTGCTTGCCGCTGTACACGTCAATATGTCTAGACAATGAAATCAATAGGTTATCAGAAACCATGAAAAACACAAACAAAAAGTTGGTAAACGAAAAAAATCTATCGTAATGCAATCAGGCCAATGAGAATATATCAGCAGGTCGTGTTGGAATTTTATCAAATAGAAAAATAAAGAATACATATATATATATATATATATGTAATAATCTCATAACAAAAACAAACAAACACATATACAATACAAACACAATTTTGATGACCAAACACTAATGAAGTAGCAGCAACTATGGCGACATTTAGGGTAAGAATTATCGCAACTTGCGAAAACTATATACAAACAAAATACGCACAAATATATATATATATATATGTATATGTATGTGTGCGTATGTATGTATTTATCGAACCACCAACACAGCCATGATAAGCAATAAAAACAAAACAAAAAAAAAAAAAAAAAAAAAAAAAAAAAAAAAAAAAAAAAAAAAAAAAAAAGAACAAAACATTCCTCCAACAAAACAACAAACATATGAATATTGTAAATAAATGGAGAAAATAAATTTATGTGCATTTCCGTATTTTTGTTGTTTTTCCTTCCTTCCGTTTAAGTAAATAACAAACATTATCGCACACAACCGCAATATGAAAATCGTTAGTTAACTGGTTTGACTCAATGGCCGGCAATAGCTACCTACCAGCTTACCAAGCAAGCACCAGTGCTTGTACTCTAGATGACTTCCCCAGTTAAGGTTTTTTGAAACAAAAAAAAAAAAAACAAATACATCAAAAAAATGATATATAAAATATAAACATTCATATGTATGTATGTATGTATGCGAAAAGAAGAACGAACGAACGAATGAACGAAAAGGATACTTTGACATGAAATCATTCTTCTTCTTTGTTTATATTCAAGTAATCAAAGTGCAAATGCAATCAAATAATTTCGATATCATTTTAAGTATCTTTCTATATGCGTGCTACGATATTTATCATATTTATCATATTATACCAAATAACTAAACTAAATATTTACACACAATAAATGAACATTTAAAAATTAAAATGTATTTAGATATCATACTAGAACTAGAACACACACAAACATACATCTAATATACATACATACGTAATAACCTGCAAATATTTTATTTAACTTATTTTGATTCATAGATTTTTGAAAATGCTTTTTCTTTATGTTTTCTGTTTTCTGTTTTTTTTTTTTTTTTGCCCCCCCATAAATATTTCCCTGCAAATGTAAATGTAATTGTAAATGAAAGCATTTTGATATGGCGCCTTAGTGCAGTAGAGTAAGTAGTATGGTATAGTATGGTGTGTGTATATATGTATATGTAAACCAACCAACTTTTAAGTCTGTTCATTAAACTCATCGATACGATAATATGCATAAGTTTTTGTGTGTGCAATTCACATTGCATTGCACAACGAACGCATTATACGATAGTTCCTTTTTCCATGTTTGTTTGTTTGTTTGTTTGTTTATTTGTTTATTTATGTATCTAAATAAATATCTCTCTGTTCTATCTGTTAATTACTCATTCGATTCGCTTATAGTTTGTATTGTAATTCTTGTTCTTGTTTTTGTTATTGTTGTTGCATTTATATCTTGTGTGCTTACGAACAAAAACGAAAAATTGTTTTAAAACATGTTTATTTACATTTCAATATCGCATGATTTGTATAGTTTTTGCATCGCTATTGTATATTGAAACAACTGAAACACTAAAACTAAAACTTCTGGTTGATTTGAGTTTATTTTTATATATCGGTTTGCCTGCAAATTTCTGAAAATGATAACAAAGAGCTCTTACGTACATACGTATGCATATACGTGGGGGTACACATTATTATATTATTATTAATAGTAAGATGCACACACATAGTCTTTTTGTTATTGGGAAAGTAAACAACATTTCCTCTGCCAACTACTTAAAATGCCATATAAGCGAGGAGGGGGGTCGTCTATATAAGCTTTTTTTTGTTGTTGTGTTTCTGACGACATTATTAGCCCTTCACATATTAAGATAACCTCTCTGTATAATCCCTTTATTATTATTACTTTACCTGCGAAAAATTATCATCGATTATTAAGTTTTTTTTCTTTTTTAACTACTAAACTCATTGTGTTGTTATTCCCTTAGAAATGACACGAAACGATTCCGATTGTCTTAATAATAGTCTAAAATGTTTGGTAAAAGATTTTTAAGTAGGAAATGTGGTGAACGTTGACGAAGGTCGTCGTATGTGCGCGTTGGTCCTCATAAAAGTCTATATAATTCTTGGTTTCTCGAATTTTTGCAACATTTCTATATTCAGATAAATCACTGTATATAGAGATATAGTGAGATATTATATTTTATTTTATTATATTTTATATTTATTTATTATATATTATATTTAGAGATATTATATAAGCTCGCATCGATTCTCAGAAGACATTTTTTTTTTTAGAAAAGAACTCGAAGGACCAAAGCTATGCCAAAACGATTGACTAAAAAGATATAAAAATGATTCAACTCCTTACTCCAACTTAATGATACAATATTGTGATGAGAAATTAACCGATATTTTAAGGAATCAAATCTTAAAAATTTAGAAACCAAAATAGAAAATCATAATGCTTCACCTTTCGACGCAGCTAACGATGGGCGAAAAAATGAAAGACCTGTTCTTGCTATATATAGTCTCGAGTGTCGATTTTGTCTTGTGATTCCAAACAAAACTAACATTTCCCTGAGAGGCATCATAATGTTTAAGTAGCTAAAGAGTAATCTCCTATGAGTAATGATGATCTTAATCGGGCTACACACAAAAAATGTCAAATAATCAATCCTCTAAAGTGCTAAAGATGATCCGCAATTGAAAAATTGAAAAATTGACAAAAATTTCCGAAAATTTCAAAAAGACTCTCTAAAGTAGAAACTGAGAAAACGTACGACTTGAAATTCGTACAAAAGATTAATGTTAGTTCCACTGTACCCACGCCCATCTAAAACAAAAACCTTGCTAGACTGCTATTCACTGATAATCATCTGCCATTGACTCGCCGAGTATTTAACAAGAAGAAAAAGAAGAAGAAGATGAAGAGATATTCGACAGGCCTGTCTTTTATAAAAATGTTTTTATGATTTTTTGACGAGACACTGTTTTAATTACATTCCGTGATATCTTTTATTTCCAATTATTGAAAAATTGCACATCATTTCTTCAAACACACAAACGATTAAAAATTAAACAAAACTAAAAAAAGATTTAATATTAACTTTAGAGATATTAATATTAACATAAAAACTTTGATAATTTTGGATGTTAATCTTAAAACCAAACATCAGGATTAGGGTGTCATTAAAAAGGTCAAGGAGGTTCAAGGCCTTTTAATTCGGAAAAATTGTTAATATACAGCAGCGAGTATAAGCGAATAAACTCCATTGTCTTACTATAGGCATTTGCTTACGGTTTAGTTTCTGTTTATTTTCCCAAATTCTCTCATGTTGATGCAAATAGGATCTCTTTAAGCAAACATAGACTAATGGAGGAAGCGTTTCGGGCGGCTTTCTTCCCTCTCTCTCGAGGCGATCTTTTAAAACGAAACCACACGGCCAGTAATAGTAGATGCAAGTTAAGCCAGCTGGAGTTTAGTAAGAAGCCATTGTGAAGTTTAACAGAGGCAGAGAAAGATTTCATATAATCATCAACAATACCTAACCCAATAGCGATTCTTTTTCTTGGTGTTTCAATCCTCCCCGTTCTCACTGGTATGATATGGTTTCTTTGACCTACAAGAAAATCAGCTGCATATTTATGAAAAGCACTGTAAGCGTTTATTTTAAAATAAACACAGAACGCTGGAGCGTTGCTGCAATACGAATTTCTAATCACCGTACACTAATTACGTTACAAGTGGTATAGTAAATCTGCGGGTATGCACGTGCAACACTAAGAGAGCCCAGAAGATACGTCCAACTTTTATTATGGCGCTGGAGAGAAAATTATTTTTTGAATTTAAGTTTAAGCTTGTCCGTCTGTCTGTACAGGTTTAGTATAGGACTTCTTTTCAATGATCTTTGCAAGAGCTGCCTGATGTGCTCTATGATTTCGAGTCGCATGATGATAAGTTCTCCCGCCCTTTTGGCTTTGCGACGAAGTAACAAAAAAATTCGCAAATAGAGCCTTGCGATGTTGTTTAAAATTCACAAACAAGACAAAAAGCCCAAATGCCCGATTAAAATATAATCACGGATCAGATTTTAATAATGATTTGAGATAAAAACATAGGGGGCGTGTGTTCTTGACCTAAGTTAGACTTGTCGTTCAACACGACAGCACAAGCTCTTCTCCAAAATTCCTTACATAATTTGCATTTTGTCTTTAAAATTATTGATCATATTTTTCATTGCATTTTCTTAATTCCGGCATTTGACAAATTATTTCATTTAAACAGACATTAGGTGCAACTTTTATATCAAAATTATGTTTTAATAAATTTTCATTTATTTCTTATACGTTTAAATATATTTTACATCGCATAAAAATGTGGTGGGAGATATATTTCTTTCTTCATATGAATAAAATCATTAAAATGATGTATAGAAGAATTTAAAAAAATATAAAAAAAAAAACAAAAAGAATTAATAAATTAATAAAAAACGCAGAACAATAACAGATTAAGAAGAACTCATCCCACGTTTGTATTCAATAATTTAAAATAATTTGGAATAAATGTTTCGAACGGAAGAAGAGAAGCGTAAATAAAAAAAAATAAATAAATAAATAAATAAAAATAAAATTCATTTCAAAATATGTGCATAAGCATAACGTGGGCGTAGCTTCATTGTCTCTTTTGTTTTCTTAATTTTCTGTAAATATATTAACAGATTTTGAACATGTGTCCTTACATACGTTCTCCTTCCTTAGTAAACGTTTATATTTAATTTCTTCGCTTAAATTGAAACATCTTGTTGTTGTTGTTGTTGTTGCATTGCACTTGATCCACTTAAACAATTCATACATTTATAGAATAAATTTAAGAAAATACATTTGCTTAATATAAGGAGTAATGTTTTTTGACAATTAACGCATTAAAACTTTAAAATCGCTGCGCTCATCCAAGGCCTTCTCGCTACATATTGAGATTTATTAAATTTTATTAACCTATAATAAGATTTATTATTGCTTTCCAAATGTGAAAGCGTCAACAAGCGGCAGTAAACTTATATTCATATATACATATATATATATATAGGTTTTTGACTAAGTAAATAAGTAAATAAGCGAAAAACATACATTTTGGAATGATGTTCGTGCCATTGTTGCCATCGTTTCAATCGAAAGCATCACAAGAACTGAAATCAATTGAAATTTTTTTAAGGTTTTTTAATACTCCTTAAGAAAGAGAGAAAGACAGACAGAAAGAGAGAGATTTTTTCTGGATAGTCTTATCGGGAAATTTCTTCTATTTCTACACTTCAACGAATTTATTTGATTCATAAACCGAATGTTTCTTAAATATATTTTTAATATTATTCTTAACACGAGCACGTACGCATTAGATATTTTATCGCTGCAAAAAACACTGTAAAGTTTATACATCTTGTTAGAAATGAAGGGATTAATGAACTGATGAACGGACTCGCCAGCTGAAAAGGAAAAACGACTAGACGTGTAAAGTGGTATAGGAAATAAAAAAAGTGATGGATAAGCGGACTGAATGTAGATGAACAGATGGGCACATAAATGGACAAGCGAGGACTTGGAGAGATAGGGAGACAGAGAGACAAACAATGTAATGCGTGACCCGAAAGAGTAATGCATTGACAGAAACAGCGATCCGTTAGCGAACAAGATGATGAGTCGGATGAACTCGAATAACAGGACAGATAAGCTCCCATATTTTTTGGTTAATTATGCTTGCATATCGCTAAACCGTCCGGGCTATTTCCGCATGGAAGCTCAAGATGGCGCTGGAAAATATTTCCATCAAATTTTTTGGAAGTTTATTTAAGGAATCGTAGCTTATTAAAGAAAAGGTTGCGAGTTTTCGGGCTTAGCATGATCTATCAAACTTGTCGTTCACTCTCGTACTAACGAGAATTTCAGATTTGTTTTTCAATTCCGACAGAATACAAATAATTATAAACAAAATGCATTAAGTGTTAATATTATACTAAACCTTTGCCAAAAAAATCTCTAAATTGGTTTCTCTTTTTTTATTTATTTGCAGGTAAAGTAAAACCGAAAACAAAGGTTACATTTCCAGCATCACAGGTAACTATTTTCTTGAAAATTAAATATGATTTTTTGTTAAAAAAAAAAGAGGAAAAAAACGAAGAAATTTTTTTGGATTTTATGGTTAGACACGTTTCGTTAAAACATTGATATCAACTTGAGGAGAAATAATGTTTTTAAACATTTATTAACATTTTCTAAAAGACAAAAAAAATAAGTCGAAGGTTCCTTTCATTTGTTAACAATTAAATCCTATTACAATGAAATATTAAAGTAAGTGAAAATGTTCTCAAAACAAACAAACAAAAACACCTTAAGACGAACTCAAGCCCACTAAATATTTATTAGTTCGTTGAAAGATTATAAGAAAAATGCTAGACGTTCAGTCAAAACATTACTTAAATCGATGCAAAAGGTTATCAAAACGAAATACTGTTAAGAAAACATTCTTTCGGATTAACACTGACTGACTGACTGACACGAGAAGAATTTAGAGGTAGAGAAAAAAGTGTGTTCAACTTTTACGGGGAATGAACAAGAAGAAGAAGAAGAAAAGAAAACGCAACGTATTTATTGTTATGTTTACAAATTTACTTTGTTTAGAAATGCGTTTAGAGAAATGACTTTGCGAAAATTATTCATTCCTAAGAAATTTTGTTAAAGAATTTTTCTTTTTCTTTTGGTTTTTCTTTTCTTTTCTTTTCTTTTCTTTTCTTTTCTTTTCTTTTCTTTTCGTTTTTTTTTTTTTGTTTTTCTATCTTAGAAAAGAACTGCTGCTGCATGCATGTCACATAATAAAGTCTCATAAAAGATGAAAATGTATACGACTGAGAGTATGCATGCGTGTGTGTGTGTGTGTGTGTGTGTTTGTGCGCGTGCAATGCACATACGTTTGCATGTAAATACTTGTTGTACTCGTATTTGCTGACAGTTAACACAACGTAATCCTTTTATGAGTTGTCTTTATATAAACGCACAGATAGATATTCGTATCACTAAGTGAGTGAGTGCGTGCATGCGTGCGTGCGTGCGTTTATGCATTTCTTGATTCTTATTTAAATATCGCAAAACGCATATAAAAAGATATTTTAATCATATATTACGTAGGTAGACCTTTTTTCTTTTTCTTTGCTTTTTCTTTTTTTTTTTGTTTTTTTTGTTATCATAAAAGACAAGCGTAGGCGTGCAAGGGAAACGAAATCACAAAGAAACGTAAGAAAGCAGATGTGTGAGAAGGAGGAGGGAGGACTACTACGTAAGTAAGTCGTGGTGAAAGCCGCCTTCGACATACCAAAGCGGACAGGTCTAGTAGAGGGCTACATTTTGTTGTACCTACTGTACTATATAAAGAATTTTTATTGAATGTAGGAGGAGGAGACGAATTTTTCTCTCGTAGATTTTTTCAAAAATAAAATCATATTTTTTATGAATATAAATATTTACAAAAAAAAAAAAAAAAAAAATGAAAGAAATTCATAAACAGTTCAGAGCTCTTTAAGAATATTCATAATAATTAATAAACTGAACGGGAAGAAAGAAAGCTGCTGTCATATACTTTCTTAAGTACTTTACGACGCATCTCTCAAATTTCATTTGATCTCTATTTCTGTCAGAAGAATAATCCCGAAAAACAGCAAAAACTTCTCTCTCTTAAAGAAACTGAATATTTCTTTCCTTTTCTTGCTCGTGTCCTACACTTTCTTCAGGCACTTGATTTTCTGAAAAATAGAAATCATTGCAAAGAAGTTAAAAGGGGGATAAGTGATATATAAAAAGGAAAAATGAAGACTTTAAAGGTTAGTTTCTAGAACTGAGAGGCATTGCAGTTTTCCCGAAAAGAACATAAGCTGGTCTGCTTAGAGATCTTTGTTCCGTCGGTTTACGTGATAAACACGATGATAAAGTCATCTAAGTAAAAATTTTGTAATACATAGTTGGTCTTGGGAGAGAGGGAAGACAGAAAAAAAGAGGCTGCAATTACTACCTATATCTTTATATATAGACGATGTATGCCTTCTTAGCACACGTAGAACATGAAAGTAAGCTCAGATCGATATTCAAATAAATACAAACACAAATTTTTGGACGCAATATCCGAATAAAGCCTTTGTCTTAAGCTCTTGTCTTAAGCACTTATCTCTAAGCAGAGTTTCGAATTAAGAAATTGATTAAAGCGTTCCAGCGTCAATGCTTTCACATTGCATCTGTCGTATCAACGGATTATGACAAGGCTCTTTAGACAAATCGTCGAATTAAAATTCACGGTCTATGCCCAGCGCTTTGCAGCGGCAAGACTTTCACTTGCTCTCCCAACATATTGTCATCTAATGTGCCATGTATATGCTGAGGTGATTTTCTTCTGAAAACCGCCAATTAATATACAAATCGTGACCGATGATATAATATTTTTCTTATTAAATAAGAAACAAAAACCAATTTTTTACAATAAATTTTTTCAATTTATGACTCTCATGCCAGTACATTTGCAATACAATTAGTCGGCATTCATGCTTATCAAAATGAATGCCTAAGAGAAAGAATAAACCTTCTTGGTGAGCATTACGCTTTCAGCAAAGGTTTTTTAAAATCATCTCGTTCCAAATTCTCTTAAATGAAATATCTGCAACAATCCCATTAGGACGGAGTGCACAGAACCAATAGGATAGGGGTTCAGACTCCTATAACTCACAAATTGAATTTTGTTTATCTTGTCAAGCTCATTGATGGAAGACTTCTCTATAAAAATAGATCCACAGGACAGGTGCTCCTCTTCAAAAGAAAGTTCTATTCATCTTGAGATATATATTTGAGACATTTAATGCATTTACGGAGACTGCAAATTTCAGTCAACTAAAAAAGTTTTTTTACAATTACTTGCGTTTTCCAAATCTGATTAGATATGTTTTATACGAGCAATCAGAATATAATATTGCGTAGACCATGAATGTCTTAGCATCCCCGCCACATTCGCAAACGCGTTAATCAAATTAAATTTACGGTCATTGAAATTACGGGCTACGATCCGGCTTGCTGAAGTTCGTTAAACCACTCTATAGAAAACAAAACAACAATAACATATTCGCCTCGTATGTAACCCTGGGGTTTTAATAAACCCTTCCTTAATCCGCCCACTCTTAACATAAAAAAAAAAAGAAAAAAGAGAAATTATACCAAAGGGGTACCTAAGGTGAGATTAAGCTGAACTTCAAGCATTCTTATAAAAATGGTGGATTTCTCGCAGTTATCACGGTCGAAGACTACTCCCTTTATCAAAATTCAAAAACCTAATATTTACAATGCCATCATTTAGCTGGTGCAAAAGTAATCCTTCGAACATTATGTAAATTATTGTACATTGAATGAATTACCATATGTTAGAGAGAAAAAGAAAAACAAGTAAAAACCTTGCGGTGGGTCAAGAAAATATCTTTCAGCGTCCTAGGGTTATTCATATAACAATTTAAATATTGTAAATAATAAGGCGTTGTCTGGTCGTTAAAGTGGTCCGGTCCGAACCATTTTTAATAGAGTTTATGCTTGGACCAGAACACATTCATGCACCGGATTTCATCAAAATATCTCAAAAATTTGCGGACTGTAGATTGAACAAAAGAAAACAAGATGGAAAGACGGACCGATAAGCTTAGGTCAATTCAAAAAGTGATTCTGAACCAATCGATAAAATAAAAGGCGGCTCCACCTTAAGTCCACCTTCTGGCTGCTGCATATGTTCACACAAACTTAATATACCCTTGGTAGGGTAGGGTGTAAAAGGGAATAAGGGGAGAAAAAGATCAAGTTCAGCGAACATTGTTTAAACTGAGTTTAAGGAAAATGACTTTACTAATACCGGCGGGCCAAAAAACAAAGACGATCCAATGGCTAAATTGGAGCGGTGATGGGAAGGGACTCCCGCTCAAAAAGATTGTTATGTTATTGTCTTTTTTGATATAATCTATGAACAGCAAATTAATTTTTCAAATTCGTATTAATCACTATTGCCCTGCAGCTTTCCTGTATGCGAAAATTTTTTGTGGCGGTAATGTTTGTATTGACTTCCATCGACAACTACGTACGTACGACTAAACGATCTGACTCAAGCAGACATGTTAAATTCCCTGCACATATCTTTGATATAAAGAAATATCCTAATAAGAGAGATCCTCGTTTTCATTTTCAATTGTTGCGATAACAAGAGCATCTAGAAGAAGAATTTAACTCTGGAGGAACTAGAAATTTTAAACAGATTGAGACAAACATATTTCTAAGAATAAGCAGACCGTAAGTGCCGCAGCAGGCTTTTCCTTTGTAAAGATAATTTGCGAAAGACGTCCCCGCGGGAATCCTGTTGGTTCAAATAGGCTTCAAAGAGAGATAGTCCATACATTACATAATAATAAACAATTTGCTTTTTGCCGTAATTTCTCCCTTAAAATTATTTTCCAAATTTTTCTTACACTCGCTATAGCGAAAGAGTGGAAGTCTTAATGAAATCTTTGCAACCATCCACTAAGATTTCTTTGGTTTGCTATTGCTGCTGTACAAGAATTTTACACTTACGCAGGAATTTCTCCCTTCATTCAAATATTCAAATATTCAAACGGCTAATACAAAGTCCAAGTACAGCCGCGCCAAACGTGCCGATTTACAAATAAAGTGAAAAGTGTAATATCTGGCCGAGAATACGAGGTCTCTTCTGGACTCTTGCTATAACTATAAGGCAAAGCTCAGCTAAACTGATCAGTTTAAGCTCTGCAAAGATAATCTAAAATTTAAAATCAATTTATGTTTACCGTGCCAACGAAAGCATGCAATATTTGCATAGTCTGATATTCTGATACAACATCACAGAGACGTCACAAGTCACACGACAAATTTTATTTAAGGCTTACGTGGCTTAGCGGCCTTCTTTCGTAACGATATTGATACTAAAATGTTTTATTTTAAATATCGGAATTAGTATGACAAGAAAAGGCACATTGTTTCTCTTTATGACTAGTGACCGATCACAACATTAGACTTTCCACTAAATCGCGCTACAATATCTCAAGTAAAACGTTTCTCTTCTTTTTCTTACATCCTTGTTCTCTATAAGAAAATTTACGCTTATATTCATTTGCGTTGTATTTTAAAAAAACTGCTAAAGATTATGTTTATTTAAGATCAAGTAATGTGCGTAAACTGTGTAATCCTGGTATAAAGGAGTTAATACAATTTTCACACTTAATTAACATAAAGATAAATTCAATAAGAAACCGTCTAGTACAGTATTTTCCTTTGACATACCTATATATCATCCTATATATCATCCTATAGCTTAAGATAATACGGTCTTGTTGGTTCATTCGAATATACCTGAGCGCATATCTATTCAAGAATTTATTTTTATATTTACAACACAACCAGATAAACGATTTGTTTTGTTAATCGAGTTAAAAACATTGCAAATTACAAATGAAATTCAAAAGTCTTTTAAACTCTTAATCACTAACAACCGTCGTAAACAACAAAATTAATTTAAGTGTTCTATAAGCAAGGAAACGGCCTTTGTTTCTGCTATTTATTTATTCTTTTTTTTTTTTTTTCTCATCGGTATGCAATTGCGTAGCAAATGAAGTATGAAAATCACATTTTATCTAAAATCGACAAACAACTACTACCACTGCTGCTGCTGCTGCTGCTTCTGCTTCTGCTGGTGAGACACGCACTCAAACAAGCAACGTTGGTTTCACGTTCATTTCTTTGACTGTTTTACGTTATGAAATATCCTTTGAAAGGTCTCAGAGGTAACTATTAGTTTTGACTGCAATTATGGATTACCTTGTAAGCTAAATGGATTAACATTCGTTAGTATTTAAGTATTTAAATGACTTTAAGACCTTAAAGGAATATAAACAGAAAGAAGGAGACAACGTTGGTTTTTAACAATTTTACGATTACGGCAAAGTAAGTATAAAGGACTTCTCGTATATTTTTCAGTAAAGAGGAAAAAAGGAAAGACAAAATAAAATTATGAATTTAGGTAAACGTAAGTATGAGAGCTGATGAGAAATTGTTCACAGCCAGCGTGTAAACAAAAAATCTTAGAAAAGCCGAAAAACTAAGAATGACACCTCAAGGTATCATGTCTACCATAAAAAAAAAGAAAAGAAAAATACAACAACAGTTGACATTTATTTCCATTTATTGCAGCTAATAAAATCATTTATTACTCAAAACCCTACCCTGGATATATAGAAAAATGTAATTAAAATAAAACGCCGTCGGTTTATTTGAGGAAAAACAATTTTCATTTCAATTTATTTATAAAAAAAGAATTAATTAAATCCATTTTTTTTTTTGGTTTTCGTAAAACGCTTGTTTTGCGTGGCTGTAATTAAAGATAAACGAAATTTTTTTATTGCGTTTTTTTTTTTTGCTCGCAACCGTAAACACCGTAAATTTAAGCACTTGTTTGGATTTTACGGGCATTTTTTGGAAAAAAAATTCCAAATCAAGAAATAACGCACTTAGCAGCACTGAGTATGATTCGGAAAAATAAATGCGTGAAAGCAAACCAAAAGAATTGAGTGAAAATATAAATTCGCCGTAAACTCTTAAACTAAATCGAAAGAGAAATCTTTAATGATTGAGTTAAAGAGCTTTAATATGTAATGGTAAGAGTAAAAATGAATAAAGAGCGTGACGTGAAAAGAGGAGAACACAATGAGAACAGAATTTCTCTGAAAATATTGAATCATTCATTAATTTCTTTTATTATAATATTTAAAAAAATATTCAATTAAAAATAAGAAAAAAAATTTTAAATCTTCAAAGAACTAATATGTTTAAAACAATCAGTTTAAGCCTCATATTTTTCAAATCAGCTGTTGTTTGTATACATTTTCGTTATTCTAGTTGCTCTTCTGCTATTAAACACTCTTGAATTTATTCTTATTCTCTTTTTTGAGTTATTTCTTACACCTCTATTATAGCCAGCTATCTCTCTTTATCTTTATTATGTACAGTACAGTTATCTCGTTTTGTCTATATTTATTTGCGCCTCGTTGTTGTGATATATGCGGCAATAACAAAAACAAACCATAAAACTTGACGGCAAACACGTGTGTGCGTAATAAAATGACATCAATTTACTCTGCCATAATAAAAGAGAATTATATGAATGTAAAAAAAAAAAAAGAAAATAAAGCACGCACATGCATGCACTTCTGTATAACGGCCTTGTAGAGCACTGCTGAGAATGCTGAGAATACAAACCGTTAGAGATTTGAGAGAACGCGCAAGAGAGAGAGAGAGAGAGAGAGTAAGTGTGTCTGTTTGCCTTGGCGTGTATCTCAGCGAGAGGGTCTATAATCAAAAATGAAATATACGCAAAACAAAACATCATTAACCTTTACAACAGAGAGCTCAATGCACTTGTTTACATTTGCTAGAAAATGATGTTCAAGACAATATGATGATGATGATGATGATGATAATGATGATGATGATGATGTTAATGATGACGATGTTTTTGACTATTGATGACTTTTGTGACAGTATGATGGCTTCGTGTTTTGTGCATTCGCAAAAGAGAAAAAGAGCTTTTTTTACTACTATTTGAGCATTGTAAGAACATTCTTCTGTGCAAGATTGTGTATTAAAATTGACAATCGTAAACGCATTATGGCGGTTCTTTTCCTTAGCCTTGCATACACATCTTTATGAGAGATTTTTGATGCAATAGTGTTAATAGTGCTTTTATATAATGGCAGTGGATGGTGATATATACACATATACACATATATATATACATATATGCACATAATAGTGCCTAGTAATACGTTTGTATTTTTTGTGTTAGTATGGTTGAAAATTGCAGTAGTAGAGCAACAGTCAAAAGTTGGCAACACCTATTTTTCTTCATCACTTTTTCGCCGCTTAATATAATTGTATTTTATTTTTTTTTGCTCGTTTGTTGTTGTTGTTGTTACTTCTTGAAAATCCTCTTACAGTCTGATTTCTTACAGGAAAATGTATTATATTGCGATCTTTGTTGCTGGCAGTTGTGTTGGGGTAGTACTATATAAATATGTTATTGCTATTATAGCTTGTGTTGTTGGCGTTGTTATTGTTTCTTCAAACATTTCACTCACCGTCGGTGAGTATTTACACTCTTCTTAAGATATACACATCGTATCAAATCAACATCGTAGACATTGGTTTCGGTTTCTACTACTACTGCGACTTTTATAGATGGATGGAGCTTTGTATTCGTTTGTTATTGTTGTTGGCGTGTTGTTGCTTACTATATATTCTTTGCTTATACTATATAACTACTACTAAGAGGTGGTGCAATATTTTACCTTAGTGTTGTTGCTATTGCTGTTGACGTTGACGTCAACTTAAACCAACAATTTTTAGCTTTCGCATACAACAACAAGAGCACAACATATGCATACACTCATATAGATTACATTGATGCAAACATATACACATTTATTTCTACCATGACCGACGATGACGACTACTACTTGTGAATGTTGTATATCTTGTCGTCGTCTTCATCTTTGCTGTCGCTTTCGTCGTTTTCCATTTGATAAATTGCGTTTATAAGAAAGAGATGAATTGTCATGTACACTCCTTCATTCGTCGTCGTCGTTGTTGTCGTAGTCGTTGTTCTTGTCGTTTATTATTGCTCTTGCTATTGCTGTTGTTGGCGGCTGTCTATGGCCCATCCATCCATTCCAAGATTTCGAGCTTCGACGTTTTTAAGCAGACGTTTGCGATTTTTTCATTTTCCATTTCTTTTTTC
Organism: Glossina austeni; assembly: GCA_000688735.1. NCBI lineage: Eukaryota > Metazoa > Arthropoda > Insecta > Diptera > Glossinidae > Glossina > Glossina austeni. Next base: position 27,610 of record JMRR01016403.1, on the reverse strand, counting down.
TTTTTGTTTGTTTTTTTTTTTTTTTAGTAAGTGAGTAAGGAGGAGAGCGGCATACATAATGCGAATGCTGCGTTTTGGAGTCTCTTATAACCCGGCACGGGTATATGTGTATGCATACGGGCCTGTGTGGGCTCCCATTGTAAATCATAATGCACATACATTTATAAATATGCGAGTAGTGTACGTGTATGCTCACGCTAAAGTTCTCTCGTTCGTTTTATACTTGAATGTGTGCAAGATTTCTCCAATATTTTTTGAGTAACTGTCCGTTGTTGGTTTCATTTCATATCATTTCAGAGTTTTAAGTTTTCATTGCCGAGTTGTTTTTTTTTTTTTCTTTTTCCTTCTTCTCGTCATATTTTGTGTTATAGCAGAAAATTCATTGTCGCGCGCGCATGATATAAAGAAAAATTTCTTGTTCTTACACCACTAACAATACTGTTGGACGATATATATATACATTCGTGCATATAACTGCTACTACTACCACCTTCTGGGATTGGAAGTTTTCCAAATGCAATTTTCTTTCATATCCGTATACACACACACACACATATATATATATATATATATACATATATATGTATATATATATTTTCACTTAAAACTTTGTTATATTTTGTTGTTGCACTTGGTTGGTATATTTTTCCTCATTTGCCACACACACACGATAGTAAGACATTTTTCTCTCCACCCACTTTTTTTTCTCTTTTTTTTTTATACATTTGATTAGTTTTTTTCCACATTTTTTTCTCTGCCTTCGTCGTTTTTTTTTTCTTTTTTTATCATATTTTTCCTTAGAGTGCATTTTTTTCAAGTTTTATTAAAACTTTCTCGTTGTTGTTATTGTCGTTGGTGTTGTTACTGTTGTTATTGTCGATGTTGTTGCTTTCTTTTTATTGTATGGATGGCTTCATTGTCCTTTCATAAGAAAACTTTATCAAATTTTAAATTGTGTTTCTCTTCGTTAGCCTTCACTAACTCTCCCCGCCTTTACGTCTGATCGGCACTTTGTGCAGCTGGATGTGCAAACTGTATCTATGTGCACGCTTTATATATATATTTATATATATATATATATATATATATATATTTATATAGCTATGTATGTCTGTGCCTTACTTGTGCTCTATTGCGTCCTTGTCTTGTCTTGGCTTTTATTGGAATTTAATTTATTAGTTATTCATGAAATTCCAATTTAATGAAGAACTGTTGTATTCACACAGTGTGACTGCTTGCTTGCTTGCATATCATTTTCATGTGTTAAATTTTAATAAAATGAAAAGATATGCAAATGTGTGCGTGCATTTGTATAAATGTAATTGACTTTGTGTGTATGTGCGTGCATATGTGTGTATGTGTGTGTGTGTATGTATGTGGGAGGAGATTTCATTTCGTATATACATTTTAATATTTATTTGATTATTTAATTTTTAACACAAAAGAATTTTGCAAACACAACATATGCATGAATGTTTAAATTATTAAAGGAATTTAAAAATAAAAAAAAAAAATTTTTTTTTTTATATAAAAATCGAATACTGCTTTATCAAACTTCTCAAGTACAGTACTTATCGTTTAGTTGAACAACATATTCATTTTAATTTTCTTTTTTTTTTTTAAATATATTAGCATCTATTAAGATATAGGTCAACATACTTAATTACGTTAGTATAAATCATGTGAATAGATAGAACTAAAGACCTTCCTATTCACCTTACTCTGTCACTAATCATTGTAATCGTCAATCGCCCTTAGCAGACGAATTTAGTTGTTTAGAAGTGCGGGTAATTTTCTCTTAAGAAGAAGAAGAAGAAGAATGTCAGTCAGTGGCAAAGTTCAACGGGCAATAAACGAAAGTTCGGCCAAAGAGATAGATATGCGTCGTGTTGATGTAAATGGGTAACCGATCCAGCAGATAGAGCGCTTCTGCCTGAAAGATTTTATAGAGATAGATTAAGAGCTTAAGTTTTAAGTAATCATCCAGAGAGAGAATTTCAAAAAAGCCTGAATATATTTAGGAAGACATCTTGAACTATTTAAAAGTAAGCTTAAGTCGCTCCTTCAACCGAAATATTCTCCACTAAGCTTTTAATTTGTTTATAACTTAGTCAGCAAAGCATAAGCAAACGTTTGCGAAGTGCGAAAGAAACACCACAAACTAGATATGAATTTAATTAAAGAGTCTTCTGCGCCAAATGCCCCAGAGATGATTTATCGATTTCCACGTTTATCAAAGTATTGATAAAACAAATTGTCGAGATGCACCTCTCGAGTGCAAACTCTGATATGCCTGAACAAACTTAGAGACCTCCTCAGTTATAAAATGTATTTGAAACTTCCATAAAGCGTGTGAGGGAAATAATGTGGTCAACAGGAAATAATGACTGCAATGGCAATGGATTAGAATTAGAAACTACACTGCATTCTTGCAAAGTAAGCCTTCAAAGTAAATAAATAATAAAGGGACCTGTTTGAACTTAATGCCTGCCTTAAACTTCGGTAAAGGCAGATTAGTTTTCTTTAAAGCATTGTAAAGGGAGATATAAACAAGTTGTAGTAACGGAGTACTTAATAGTAAAAATATAAATATGGAAGTGTGTGTGTGTGTACTGCCTCCCCAAAGTTGTTGCTGATAAATGAAAGATTACTGTAGACATGAAACCAAGAAATTGAAAATCTGTTTTAAATTTAAAACGGGTTAGATATCCATATATATATATATATATATATATATATCATTCACGGTAGTTACTTGTTTCAGAGCAAAGGAACTATTTTTACCATGTAGCGTTAGATATTAGTTTACCTTGAAGCAGATCTTTTTAATTTAATTTCAAAAATCACACCATAACTGCATTCATACTGTGCAGGGCAATAAATTAAACAGTCCGAAGACTTTCGGCGTGACCTCCGTCTAACTAAAGAGATGTTTATTCCTTGAATCATATAAAGCAAAGTTTTCCTTGCAGATTTGATGAAAATTTTAAGGAAATTATATTTTGAATATTTTTAGTTCTTTACTTTCACTGCAGATTTTTCAGAAAATTAATTTCATTTTGTCTTTAGCCTAATACCTTTTAACTTTTTCCTGAAGCGGCACGAAAAGAATGCAACACAGCTACAGTATAATGCTGATCCAACATAATGCTTAACGTGTTGATTTCAAAAAAGTATCTCTATAAAACGGTTTATCTTCATTTAGAAGCATTACCGCACATTAAAACTTTGGACGGCCATTATTGATTGGATATGGGACTGTGGGCGTTTCAAAAGCAGTCGGTGCTTTTGCTCAAAAATTAAATTTGTACGATGAAGGTTTTGATGTCAATTATGAATTATGAATCCCTTCATAGAATTCAAGGCTCAGTTACTGCTTTCCTTGGCTTTCCCGCAAAATTTTCGCGTTTCTTTCTGTCTTTGAGCAGCAGAAGCGCTATCTTCCAGCAAAGGATCTGCCAAGAAAGAATGTGGCGAGGAGGAGGAATGTTTGAATGTGGAACGGCATTTTGATCGTCCTGAGATTGCATACAAAGGGTAAAAAAAATGAATAGACAAAAGTTATTATAATCAAAATCATTTCCTCAAGACCTTTCAAAAGTCTAAGCGTTTTGTTCTCGAAACACTTCTTTCTTCTCTTCTTCTTTCAAAGTCACCAGCGGTATATAATTCCAAACAATTTTTAATCTTTTTGTTAGAAATTTTAGTATTTCAAGGAGAAGTCCACAAGCGGTGTAATCTTTACTTATGAACAAATGATTGCCTATGTTTTGATCGCGAATTGACGAAAGATGCTTGTTCTTCTTTAAACACTTTTCAATCATAACAAAAATGAAGATATTTCATTCCTTTCTGTGCTTCACTGTGTGCAGGTATTTAGAGCAAGCATTTCCTTTTTCCTGGTTTTTTTTGGGCCACGAGGTCCCTTAAATTAAAGATACCCCGCGAAAGTGGCTTTCGTGTTGCCATTTTTCACTTATATATGTATGTTCAATATCCTCATCGTTAATTATTATTAATCGATGGCCTTTCTCTCTTATCCAAACGGGTTGTCAAAGAAATGCATTTTTTACGTTCTTATCTGTGTTTTCCCCCCTTAAGTAGATGCTTAATAACGAACTGTCTTCTATTACCTTTGCTTCTATCTTCAAAGAAATTGTTGAAGAGATATTTCCCTCAACAAGCTTGATTTGTACGGGTTTGAAAGCTTAGTTAGCGTGAAGATTAGTTCAAAGCCGACTTATCTAAAAGTATATCCTGCGAGCAAACAACTTTTTACCCAGTTTTATATAAAACGAGCTATTTCATAATTGTTTTATCACTACACGTTTTTCGATTGTTGCTCACCATTCGCAAGAAAATATCGGTAAACATTTTCTCTCTTATCAAACAATCGATTCGAATTTTTGATATCAAAATTCAGAAAAGAAAAAAAGCAGTAGAAGCGTATAGAACACTAGATTTTCATTCGTTTTAGAGTAACAAGCATGGCTTTCCTTCTGGCAATCTGCACGAAAAGCATATATTTTCATCTTCTAAGCGAATCTAAAGCGATTTTTATTCCAATGTAAAAAGATTTCTATTGATCTGATCATATCAGTGGATCCATATATTCTTAAATTGCTAAATTTAATTAAGTACAATGCTGAGGTATCGTTGAAGATTCCAAATCGGGAGTAGGCCTTGAACGTACGATTGTCAAAAGTTGCTTTAAATACAAAACAATTTTTAGGCGTTACAAAGATTTGTACTTTCTTGCAAGGGATGCGGATTCATCGCGTGTCTTCAAAATGCGACAAGTGCTCATATAATATAAAATAATTGTTTTTTTAATAGACGCCAGGTATGCTAAAAATTCCGGTTTCATATTTGCATACCTATGTAAGCAAGCTTTCGCCACTATTATCACAAATTGAGCTTGACAGTTTGAAAAATATTGAGCCTATTTATTAACGGGTCCAATATTAGTTAGTGTGGAATGGTGTGAATGACATAAAGAGAATGGATTTTGATTTTATGAGAACTTTATATAGTGCCGTTCATCGCTTGGCGATTACAACTTTCGTACATCTTAAGTCTGGAAATTGAAAGACAATACTGTTGGTTTGACAGCAGACTTCTCAAAACACCTTTTCTTTTTCAATGAAATTATTATTGTTGTTAGTGAAGTATAACTAAACTAAAATCGTTTTCTTCTCGGGAAGATATATATGTGAGAAGTATACACTGATGTTAAGATAACTCACCGTCCAGGTACGAATGGTACGAGAATAGCATTCAAGAAAAATGTTCTTTCAATATTTGTAGAAAAATCTGATAGAATGCCAAGACCTCATGCCCTCAGATTTTGTCTTTGTCGTTCGAGAGGAAATGTTTGCCGTTGATGAATGCCAAGGCATCATGGTCTCAGTTTTCGTAGTCCGAGACAAATGGTGCGCATTGTCTCAACAGGGAACTTATTAACTACGGTAGAGATGTTCGAAACAAACTTAAGCGCTTGCTTAGCTGCGAACACACCATTCGAGGGCGATTTTTTGTTTTCTAATGTCAGCCCAAGAAGATATTCAGCTAACAATCCAATAAATGGAACTCTTTTGACAATTGTTTGAGGTTAATTTATGTGCTTAAGCTTTCGTAGTTGTATTTGTTAAAAATTTTCATTTCGAAATTTAACATTTTGTTTTTTGTTTGATAATTTTTTAAATTTAATTTTTGTTTAACATAATAAAGTAAAAACAAATTCAATGGATTTTAAATTTTACCGAAAACGCTCTACAACATCACATATAAAATGTATGCCATTAAATCTCTATTCATGTTAGTAGTAAGTGAATGTGCCTGGGTATGTTTGTCCGTGTATGCATGTTTGAATTTTCGAGTGTGGCACCCTTTAGCGGCAATTAATCAAATTTTCTAACTAAAAGGACTTTTCACAATAAAGTTACGCGAGTCGAAAAAAATACGAAAAAATGAAGGCAAAATGCGCGCACACACACACACACACACTCCCGCATAACGCAACAATCAATTGTATATGAATTTGCGCCGAAAACTGCAGAATATTTAAAAATATTGATTTATTGATGAGCGAGTGAGTGAGTGAGTGAGTGAGTGAGTGAGTGAGTGAGTAAATGAATGAACAAATGAATGAATGGCGAGAACGGCGGCGGCTATAGTGATGATGATTACGATGGCGTTGATGATGATGACGACGATGATCTTATTGTTGTTATTGCTGTTGCTGTAGATGCAAACAACATGAATTTTAAATTCAATATTTATGGCGTTTGGTTACAAATAGATTATGTATGGACTTAAACCTAGCAAAAGAAAAAAGAAAATTTTTGAAAATATTTTTATTTAATTGAAAATTAAAAATGAATTTCTATTAGAGGGAGAACAACAAGTTTTTCAAATCAAGTTATAACCAATCTCTCTAAAAAAAAAAAGAAAAATAAACTCATGTAAGCCTAATTCTTTTTTGGCCAGAATAAAAAGCAATTTTTCATTAACTACGTAAAAATTTGTTGTTGTACTATTGTTTTGCCGTCGCTAAAACACTTGTGTTTGTTTTGTTGTGTTGAAAACTTCCATTGCACATACATAGAATATGTGTTGCTGTTATTGCTACTAGCTGTAAATGTGTGAGGTTGCACGTTTAGTTAGCCAACAATCCTAGAGCAGAGTTTACGATGAGTGCAACAGCAACAGCAAGAGCAACGGAATCGGCAACAACAGCAATAGCAACAACAATTATACGTGTGAGTGGTAGTGAAAAATTGCTTCAAAATATGTGTTAACCGCTTTTTTAAACTAACATTCATAGTTGTTGGTAGTATGTGTGTGTGTGTGTTTGTGCGAGCACACGCAAATACATACGCGCTTGCACTTACACACTCTTACATACACAAGGACTCTTTTTGGTTTTTAGTTAAGTCTACGGTTTTCATCTACACATCTATGTGCCAAACAATCCGAAAACAAAAAAAAAAAGAGAGTTTATATATATATATTATGTAGGTTTGTGTGTTTTCTGTTAGTGGTCGACTCTGTGCCAAGAGTGATTTATGTTGAGAAATTTGTTTTGATATTATTTTTTTTTTATTTCGATTTTTTTCCTTCTTATTAATTATGATTGATTTTATTATTGTTGTTGTTCTTGTTGATGTTGTTGTTTTATTTATTTTTGTTTTTTTTTTTTTTCTAAAAGAAATTACCAAAAATGATTTGTGGATTTTTAATTATTTTGTTAAAATATTTCTCAAAGAGGTTTGCTGGGTTTTTTATTTTTAGTTTTCAGTATTTATTTTTCTTGTTTTTCTTATTATAATTTATTATTAACAGGTTTGCTGGGCTAAAAGATTTTTAAGAGTTCCGAGTGGTGCAGTTGCACAGTGTAAAAGAAATTGCAAAATTTATAAATTTTGAAGGCGTTACCTTTTGTCATTAAATTGTGGAAGCTAGAGAAAAGAAATCAACACTAGCAACAACAATACCAACAACAATCGTACTATATAACAACAATGTGACTAGAAGGAAGAAAACATGTAAAAAAAAAAAAAGAAATTGTGTAGATTTTATAAACGTTTGTGTGAGTGTTTGTGTTTACTGCGCATCTAAAAAGAAAAATGAGTATGAGAAAAATTATACGAAAATGCTATGCTCTATGATAGCGTACGAATGTATGTGTATATTTATCCATGCGAGTGTGAGCTTGTATAGATTTCTATGCCATTTACAACAATATGACTGACATAGAGAACTTTAAAGCTTAGCTGCACAAAGAGTAAGGAATTCTCGCCTTAACTACTAAAAAGGCTTGGATAGGAAAAGGAGGAGAAGTAAAAGTTCAAGAAAAACACCTGAAAATTGTTATCGTATTCATTATACGAATATTTGTTTGTATATGACTGCTTGCCTGCTTATACATGAGCAATAGGAACAACCCAAACCCACCCACCTGAGCGCAATATTGCCTCCCAACCCATTTTCTTGAGAGTTACCACCATTATATACCACAACCTAGACAACTGTAACGACTGTTTTCTCTACTGCTACCACTATGATTACGTTTACTTGCTGTTGCTGTTGCCGTTGTTGTTGCAGTTTTGCTTTTGACTGAAAACCAAAACTGATGCAAACTGCCACTCACTCAAGCGAATATAACAAATGGGGATTGGTTTTTGCCATTTCTATTTGTTGTTGTTATTGTTGTTATTTTTATTGTTGTTGCCACTGCTGCTTCATATACACAATTCGCATCCATATACTATAGCTAGCTGGCTAGCTAGCCATCCATCCATCCATCCGTACACATGGTTCACTTTGTGTGCACACAACACTAACAACACAATCTTTCAAAGCAGCAAAGCAAATTTTGTGAACCCATAAGCCGTCTCATTTCAGCTAAAGCCAAATAAATTTCAAACGTTCATTCAACACATACATTCATAGTCACAAACATGCAGACATACAATGTATGCTGGCTGGTTATGGTATATGTATGAATGACTTTACTTGAGAGCTGACTTGACTTGACTCACTCACTAGCAAAACTACAGTAATAAAAACAACAAAACATACAACTTCTCATTCTCATCCTCATCATTATCATCACCGTCATTATCATGGTTATTATCGAGAACAAATCTCTAAAAATGAAAATAAGAAATCAAATAAAACTAAAAGAAAGAAATAAATAAAGAGCCAAATGCTGTCTCTTAAGAATTGCATGTGCTCTTAAAATATTTGATTTAAATTTCAATTATTAAATCATTCTTCACGTTTAAAAAATCAATGAATTATTTAAATAATTTAAAAGAATTTCATATTTTTATAAATTATATTTAACAACTTTTCATAATTACTCAAGAGCATTGAACTTTTAAGAAATACGAAGAAAAATCCACAGCTCTCTCCGCAATTTTCTACATTACTCTTCTCATCGGAGAATTTTACAGAAATATTCGCCTTTCAATCTCTTTCAATATTTTTCTCTATCTCTCGCTCAGTTGTTGAAGTGAGTTTCGTTCGTTTCGTTCGTAGCGAGCATGCATAGACATGCGCTTGTGTTTGTTATTTTGTGCAACTATCTCTTTCAAACATTTTATTGTTGATATATTACAAATCAGTTAGTTTTCCTTGTCTGGTATTAAGAAAATTTATATATATTGCTTTGCGATGCACACACACGTTTAACCGTTTATTTAATGGCACAATTGTTGCTTTGCCTTTTTTCGCTTTACCTTCCTGCCTACCTATCTACCCAATATAGTGTCGTATAAAACATCTAGAGCACAGCCATCTATACACAACGAACGAGTATTTTTTCATATGCACACGCAAACACACATATACACACACATACAGCAAACGTACGCAGCTAGAGTACGCGATTACAAACATTCTCACACATACATTAGTAAATAATGTGTGTGTGTTGGGCTATTATTTACCCCCGCCAAGTTTAGTTTTCGAATTGATTGACAAGCCCAGTGTGTATTTGCCTTCGAAACGCGTACGACGTGCTGTGCTGTGTAGAAGTAGACAACAAATCATAAAAAACATAAAAAAGAAAAAGAGAGAAAAAAAAAAGAAGAAAAATTGCTATTATTATCATTTCAGTTCACCTTACAAAACCAAAACAAAATAACGCAAATATTTTACGCTCGGAAGAAAGTAAAGAAAACGTCTATAAAAATCGCCACGCAAAACAAGTGTATTTTTTCTGTTTCACTCGGTGCGCTTATAGTACGTACGGTTGCGAGAAAATTTATTTTATGAAAGCGTTCATATATGAAATATTTAAAAAATTTATTTTATTTAAGAAGTTTTATTGAAAAAAAGTATATATAAATTTTTTTTTTATTATAATTTTTTTGCGTTTTTGATTAACAAGAGGAAGAATAGTAAGAGTTTAATGGTGTGATAAATTGTTTTAGTTACAATAACGGCGGTATTAGTTGTGTTTATTTCGTTGCCACACGGTTAGAAGGAGTATAAGGTGTAAACAGTTAATGCGTGTGTGTAGATGCGCGTGCATTTGTATATGGCGCATTGGAGAGATTTGTACAAAACGATTGTAGCAGCAGCAACATCCATCCATCCACCATCATTATCATCATCGTAATCGTCATCATCACCGTTCACAAAACCAACAACAATAGCGGTAGTAACTGGCAACAAATGCAACAACGATAACAACAACAATAACGATATTAACACAAGAGTGCAGACATGCGGATGGATGGTTGCTTTGATAAACGACTTTAGCCATTTGGCCAGTCGTCAGTTAGCCCGCAACTATTTCGAAAATAATGATTTACACAGCGCTTGTTATTAGTTGGTGTCGTTAACATATAGAATACGGTTAAACGGTCGTACGTTACGTTAACGGTCGATTGGTTAATCAACACAGCACACGTTACTCTACAAACGTTCTCTTCAAAGCAAAACAACAATAAAAATTAATATTCCTGCAAAATATTAAGAAAAGTTGCAAGCCGTCGGTTTTTCTTTTTTTTTTTTTTGTTTATTTTTTTTATTTCCGTCGAAACTTAATGGAAAATCGCGCGCGTTTTTCTTTTCAACGTGAACGGCTTTTAATGATCTTTGTGTTTGCCTTGTAGTGTGAGTTTGACAGTTTTTAATGATCGATTACATCACTGCTATGCGGAAGACAGCATGTGATGCAAATGTTAGATGTGGTGTTGTTTTTTCATTACTCACGTTAGTTGTTGTTTCCTTTACAAATGCCCTACGGAATACAAATGAAGAAAATCTCTAAACATCCTTTTGTTGTTGTTTCATCGCTTAATCCAAATTTAGAGAAACTGTGATAAAATGTAATGTAATCTAAATACGAGAACAGGACGTATAATGCCTCTAAACTAGCAACGTTTGTATACGATATAATTACATCATTAAAAACAACAAACAACAACAACAACATCAGCAACAATAGCATCAGCTATAGTAACATAAAACAACATCTAATTAAGAAGAAATTGGACATTTTGGAAGAAAGAAAGGCCCGAACATGGAATTATGACAACGACTTCAATTTGCATCTTTTTTCTTCACATTAAAAAAGAAAAAGATAAATGAAAATATAACAACAACAATAATAGTAACAAATAGTATACTTGATGATAAAAAACAGTAACAAAAATTGTATACGATTTTCTTAAACAAAAAAAAAAACAAAAAAGAACAACACAAACTTACCCCCAAGACTTTAAAATCTTCAATATTTTTTATTTTACAAAAAAATCATAGAAAAAAAATATATACAAAAATAAAAATAAAAAAAAAAAAAACATATGTGCCTAAATTAATAAAGTAAAATTTAAATATATATATTAAAAAAAAAAAAATTAAAAGAAGAAGAAAATTGTGAAAAAGTCATTAGAAAGTTCTCTAAACCCCATAAAGTGTAAAGAAACAGTGTTTTTTTTTTTTTTATTATCTTCAAATTGAAAACAATCATTGAATAAAAAAACGAAGAAAAGAAAATTTTTTTAAAATTTCAAAACTACGGTCCAAACTACACTTCAATTCGTCAATTGAGTGTAGTTTTCAATAAAAGTGGCACAAATTGGGTTGGACATCGCTCCTAGAGCATTAATGGCTCAACCTAGGGTAAGTACATGATTGTAAAATAAATTTAAGTGAAATTTTTAAAAATACGTTTTTATTGGTTTATGAAAAAGCAGTTGTTATATATGTGTAAAGTTAGAGGTCAAGAGATTTTTTTTTTTTTTTTTGAAAGCTAAGAAAAACGCATGGGAGCGACGGCAATTGATTTTCGAAGTGATGTCAAATTATTTTATTGTCCTTTTTTTTCTATGTTCACGTCACATATACATATACGTAAGTGTGACGAATCTTTTGTTTGGTTGAGTTTCTATTAATGGAATATGTCTGTCCATATTGGTCACAGATAGATGCTTAGGAAATTTAATGCAAACCTTCCAAATATTTGTTTTCAAAAACAATTTCAAATTTTGTTACTCGACATGTATTTTTAAATTTCCTTTTATGGATATGATTTGCCGGACTGACTAAACAGACTTTGCATTCTGAAATTTGTACATCAGAACTGGGCAGACTTTCTGTCCATCCAAAAGCTAGCTGCAATCGTGGTAGCATCTCTAATAATTGGAGAAAAATGTCAAATGATCCGATGTTATTATGTGTATGCCCCTAAAGAAAACCTGAAGGTTTTTAACATAAAAGCAGTCGTTTCCTTTCACGATTTCGCACTAATTGGTTTTATTGGTTATCAATTAATTCTTGCAATAGATATGAAAAATTACTTCATTAACAAGGGAAGCCTAAAACAATTTCGTAATGTTTCCATATTTTCCTACATTTTTAAACTTCATTAAAGAATGATGGAATCACAAATGTCTTCTGTCTTCTACCTCTTGTCTTCTTTATGTGAAAATTAAAAAGCTTTTAAGCAAAATCAGTTTAAAAATCGTCTGTTTTTTTTTTGACAAATTTATGGCTTTTTTTTAATTATGACATTATTGTGAAAGGTTCCGCCTTATGTTCTACATATTTTTTTTCTTAATTTTTGGTTCCCGTAAGCGTAATGATATTGCAGTTCATTCTAATAATGATCAGTTGATCCTTTGCTTCTAGAAAGAGTTAGAAGAACGGATGAATGTTAGATGTGGTGGTAACCTTATTTTTACCTTTTCAATAACAATGCGTGGGGGAAACTATTTTTGTGAATTATTTATTTGGGCATCGTATGCAACAGAGGACATAAGGATAAATATACAATGCAAGTAGAGAACTGCATAGAGTTTTTTGATTTGCTTATGCAGAGAAAATTACGAGAAAAATTATTTTGATGAATATTTTGTTTAATTTTCCCGGGTTGCAAACCTGAAAGGAATAAGAACAAATAACAAGTACAGGGAAAGAGGGACAAAAATCTGATTTAGTTTTTTGATTTAATGTTTAGCATGACATTGTGGAGAGAAAAGACGAATTCACCTTTTGTAAGCCCTACAGGGATTCAAAATTGCAAGACACCGTACGCAATACCAGCGAATAATTACTTATTCGCCTAAATTATGAATTCGTAAATAATAGGAAGGAAACTAGAACTAAAAAAAAAAGTAGAAAACTAAAAATAATTTTTAAAGAAAATTTTTCTATAAAACGTAAGATTTGCTCTCCACATTCTAACAGTGTTAGCCATTTTGAGAGTTAACCATGTGTAACGGTGACAGTCCCATCTCTGTTTCTCTTAACGGTAACTAGCTGATATGTATTAGAAAAGTCGACGTTCTTTCATTGTTTTGTAGTTTCTTTGAGAAATTTTTGGTTTTTTAAAAGAAAAATTGACTTTCAAAAATATCGCTTTTTTCATTTTTGGAGAACTAAGCAGTACAGACTCTTGTTTCGAGGTATAAAAAATTGAGGTTGAATCGATAGTCGGCAAAGCATTTGAAAAGCATTTTATAATCTTTTAAAAACATATATACAAAGGATAGAAAAATGCAAAAAAAGTATTACTTGCAACCAAGTGATTGTGTGGTATTCATAGTCAATATTCCAAGCGACCTTTAGACAAGTCTTGAGACAACTCTCACCCAACAGACTTGTCTTCTTCAATCGCAACCATTTTATGCTTTTAGAATAACTCGATAAAATAATAAAATTATTATTACGGCCGACGGATTTTTTTCATACCACAGATAAATAATTAAATACGTTATATGTATGCATCTTAAGATAAATGTTGGTTCATTAGTGTTGACTGAAGATTGAGTGAAACAACTTCCAACTAAACGATTGGAGTTAAATATTTTTTTAAATTTCCGATTCTTATCTACACATGCGAAGGAAAATTACTTTAATCGGTCTCCGTTCATCTCTGTGCAGCTTCAAAAGCGATCTGTACATATTAGAAGAATAAAAAAGTGGGCGTATGGACAGAAAATATTGAAGATGAAATTTATGTAGAAGCAGAGTGTTCGCTGGCAATGTCCGTTAGTTACAGTTGGCGTGAAATTTGTTCCAAATCCATTTAACTTTATTTTGTCAGTTAGAGCACAAGATTTAATTTGAAAGCCATTTCATATATGGGCTGAAAATTCGTTTTGTTAGCAATTAGTCGAGGATGAAACATTGTCTTTGTAGGTATCTAAAAACACAAATTATTAACATTTAACGGAACTTATTGCTTCATAAAAAAGTTCGAAGTTAAAATAATTTACAACATAACGGAAAATGAATTGTGAAAACTCAGTAACTATTTTAGAAAACATATCATTAGCTTCAATTGTTTATAAAAATGCTTATCAAACAGCGAAATAAGCTGAAGAAAATAAAAAAATAATCAAAGATATCTGCAACTAAATTTTCTTACCCGAAAGTACTTACAATCGGTTAGGTTAATAAAATATTACAGCCTACTCATCAAAAGAAGCAAGCGTGTGCGTGCGTTAAAATACCAAATATTTATAGACTACCGGATTAACATTTCTGGGTTTCAAAGATGAAATATTAAAATCTTTATAGCCCCATTACACGATGCTAGCCAGCTATATAGCAAGTAATAGTAAAAATAAAATAAAAACTTAATATATATGAAAATATATCTAAAAATGCGTAGCGTAACAAACTTTCCAATTATGATTTTTCCTTACTCGGTCGGTATGTTTAATAGAAAAGTGAAAGAGGCTGAAATGGGAAACATGCAGTTGCGATAAAATAACGGTTAAGTTAAAACTAATCAGAAATATATAGAATTTGTTTATGTGCGTTAAGCCATCCTAGATATGTGCAGATTTTTCTGAGTAAAATTTTACATTTCATTGCTTCCCTCTTAGTTGCACAAATCGCAATAAGTAATAAAAGTTGGTGGAGGTAACACTTAAGCGTTTAAGATTCGTGACCGTTACAAAAGTATTCACTAATGTGTTCTTCTAAAGCCTGATTTCATGATGTTCCAAAAAAGCTTCACTTTTTGAGGCAAAGTGTATGCTTCGCTTAAGTGCATAGAAAACGTAATCTACTTTGTGAGTGTGAGTGTTCTCTGAGAAAAAGTGGTCATACCTTGAAGGAATTTGTAAAAAAACCGTCGGCTTTTCGAAAATTATTCACTTATCACATATCAAGTGACAACATTATTTTTTTTGTGAGAATTGAAAATTTCCGCACTAAAGTAAAGACTATCCCGAACAAGAAGAAGCTTTTTAATTTTTTAACAAAGCTAATGAATAATGAAAAAAAAAAATGTTTTCCTTATCAGCAACAAATCATTTGGTGTAGATCCCAAAAAAATGTCAAATTTCTTTTTCGAGTTACGCCAGCAGTTTGAATTTTTTCATGTACAGTTTATTTTATGATTCCATGAAGTGGAATAATACGATCATTAAGTTTTTTCTTGGCGTCATTTCATTTTTCTTTCCAAACCGTATCCTAAGTTGACTCAAACTGCACACTTCTCGATGTGTTACCCATCAAAGCTCATAAATTACTTCAGCGTGCCGAACGCGTAAAGGATTTTAAATACTCGATCAGGAAAAGATATGCATCCATGATATCCATATTTATCTATGTTTTATTTATGTATGTCGTCTATTCTTTTAAAATTTCATCTGGAGATGATTGAAATATTTTCACTTTTTTTTTTCTCTGTTGAAATGTTTATCTGTGGCGCCCTCGTAGAACGTCAGATCGAAAGCCAGAGTTTATTCTTACAAACCTTACTAACACAAATTAGGTAAATCCGTCCATCATAACATTGTCAGTAAATTGAAAGGTTTCTTTTAAACTTGTTTTAGACGGACTAGGATGCTTTCTTGCAAAGGGAAGACTCTTCAAGTGTATCTGAGAGTTGTATAAAATTAAATCTAGTTTTAGTTCGTATGAAAAATGTGCAGGAACTCGCTCTGACGAATTTATTAATACCGCAAGAATAGACCCTACCGCGAATTATCATGAACGTCTTTTTAACACGCACAGATAGGGAAAGTTCGTAAGTGTTGTGTGTGTAACGACGGCACTCTGTAGATTTCCTTTTCTTCAAGCTTTTTTTTATTCAAGAGATTTAGATGACAAACTGCATGTAACATGATCGGAGATTTCAAACGATTTCGAGCGCATGTCCTGAACTAAAAAATATTCGAAGATTCGCTTGGCTATTAAATCTCTTGCAATCATCACAAAAACGAAGTAAACCATACGAAGATAGAAAGGGCAAGAATTTCAATTACTGCTAATATTTATTCGATGTGGATCGGAGAATCGATCCAAAATCCGCTGGCAAGTTTAGCGAGCAATTTAATGTGAGTTTTAATGTCTGTAGCGCAGCATATTTAGAAAGGAATACTTCTGCTTACGTGTACCGACAGTTGCGTAATAAGATGTTAAAACTGTTTCAATACAAAAAAAAAAACGATTTAACTGTCAATACTTTGTTAATTACTAAATGTTAGTCAGCCATCAGTTTTATATATATTTTTTTTTCTTTGCTGTACTATTCTCTATCGGAAAATGATTTATATTAATTTCATCAGTCCATTTGTAACAATCGCAAATAAACAGTGAATACTCTTCATACGCATATTTGACTGTGTCCGTCCATCAGTCCTTTCATGATGACGCCCTCTGTCAAAGAGTTTATGTATGAAATCAAACTGAATGAACTGAACTTAGTTTGTTGAAGTTGCTTGTTTAACAGGGTTTTAAATAGAAGCGATCAATGTTGTAAATGGGCACGGAGTCCATGAGGAAAAGATGATGTTGGGGATCCAAGATTCGCTTTGAAATCTGTGTAACTTTTTCACTTGCTTCAGTTCGTTCAGTTTATTAATGTCAGACTAATGCTGTGCGCGCTGTATTGAGTGGTAGTAAAAATTTAAGCCGCAAATGGTTGGTGCTTTACAGTTATTGTGCAATCTAACATAAAATGCGGTTTTCCGTTTATAAGCAAATTTTTTTTATTTAAAAAAAATTTTTTTTTTTTTTTTTTTTTAGTATTTCAATAAAAATATATTACGTTAGTGGATGTTTGTTACTTTTATTAATTTGTTTATTTGTTTATTATAGGCCAGAGTAAAAAAAAAATAAAAAATATATATATATATATATATGCACAACCAATGCTCTTGTTCCATATACATATAGTTGCACACAATGTGTGGTCAGTTAAATTAAACCTTGTACGGGTATTTTAGGTTATGTTTGTGTGATATTAATTTTGTTTTTTATTCGCTATGAACGCTGTTTGTATAGAGTTGTGTTATTTTGTTGTCTGCATACTGTTGATTGTTATTATTTTAATTTTTCGGGTTAACCGCAGTGTAATTTGTGTTATGTGTCGGTGAGTGAAAATATTTATTTATTGGCATGAAAAGAAATTCTGTTTCTCTTACGGTTTTTTTTTTTTTTTATTTAATAAATATACAACAACAAAAAAAAAATTTTAAAATCAACTTTAAAATTTTTGCATATATTTAACTCAATGCAAGGCAGCAGGCAAAAAGTCAGTCAGTTATGCCAGGCGAGCGGCCGCCCCATATACTGCCTGCCTGCGTTCTTAAGTTAATGTGAGCATTGCGTGTACCGAACGACAGACATACAATGTAAACTTCTGTACACTGAGTCTTTTTAAGTTCTTAACTTGAAAATAATTGCGTTTTCATATATATATATATATATACTTATGTATGTAAAAACAAAAAAAAAAAGTTTAAAAAAAGGAGTATATTTTTGAACACTTTTTTTTTCATTTCGCAGAGAGTGTCCAATAATAACATTATGTGGCATGTGCTGTAAATAAAAGCCTTTAACTAAATTACTTCATTTTTTTTTTTTTGTTTTTTTTCTCAATTCAAATATAATTTCGACTGTTTTTCTTCCTTTCGTTTCATCTCCTTGAGTGTAGTGTTTATTGCCACACATTTACAGTTTAACCTATAATTTGGTTTTTCTTCTTATTTGTCTTTTGGAAAACTGCACTTTTCTTAGGGTTTTATTCCAAAAACTTCCGGGCTTTTTTCAAATAAAAATAATTTCAATTATTAGTAATAAAATTTCTTGAAAAGTTCTTTAAACTGCAAATTAAACGCGTGAAAGAAATGCGACATTAGCAGCCGCAAAGAAAGAAATAATCATTTAGATAAGTTACCGTTGCACGCCGCTGCCCATTATATTAAATGTAGCGTCAGCACGCAATTTATTTATATTTTGCGTTTTTTTTTTTTTTTTTTTTTTTTTGTTTATTATTCATGCAGCCGATATTTTGTAATAACAAAATGTTGGCGTTAAAAAATTTAAAGAAAAACAAAAGCTTGCATGAAATACATACATATATATATACATATATATATATATATATATTTTATAACTAAAAGCAAGTAAAAAAGCTGAACCTGACTGAAGACGAATACGTTATGCCCCTTTCCTAAGATCGAACATATACTTTACTTCTTGTTGCCAGATGCCAGCAAGCAGAATTTTTGATTGCGGATAGATTGGTCAAAACACAAGTGCAGTCAAACTGCAGTTTCTTTGATTGTACGTCAATCTGAGAATATCCTTTAATATTGCTTAAGCCTAAGCCAAAGGAAGATTTCTTAACTTGATCCCTAAGATCTCTCATTATAATAGGATTTCATTGGCTTGCGCTCCTTTGCTCATATTGTAGCTCAGATTTCACGGTCTTGTTTTCGGAAAGCAAGAATCGGGAAATATATTAAAAACTGATCAAGAGAAAGATCAGTCTTGTCGAAAACTTTCCTCCACATGGAGGCAGCATTTATTCGCAATTCTTACGATTTGCTTATTTGTTGGCAAGACATACCTATAAGACGTCTGCAGACGGATTCTCATTTTTAAACAAGACATTCGTCCCCAAAAGAAATGCCGCCATTGTATGAATAAATCATATAAATGGGTTTGATGAATATTAGGCTTTTGATGCACACAGAAAATACGTTCTTAACCTATGAAACCATAGGCAAATGGTTTTAGGAATTGAAGGTGAACGCAAGAAAACCATATTATGTTTCAAAAATGCCTGATGCATCATTAAAGGATGACCGTCGAAATTCCATGTCATTTTAATCATTATAGTTTCGCTTGCTTCAAAAGAGTGGGAAAATCCTATAGCCATGTCTTGATTAAATATTGTTTTCTGGAGGGAAAAAATACCATTCAAATTATGCGTTGGTCTTCTGCGCCGGAAAGAGCAATTTGTTGATGGTTTCCTCATTTGAAACGGAGGCCAATGGAGCTGAACGCGGTGAATGCCCAGAAGAGGTGGTTCCACTGCAAACATTAGAAATACTCTAAAAACTATTTTCGATAATCGAAAAGTGAAGTTAGAAGAGATAATTAAGTATATAAACAAGGTATGCATGCATTTACTCTGGTTGATATGAAAATTTGGTCAAGAGAAACCTGTGTGCTTCCCGAATGTGATACACACATCCCACTTACTTGCAGTGGAAGACAAGCACTATGACGTAAGTCAATGTCCGCAATGGTTAAAAAGCATAAATTGGAGCTCGGATTGTTGTTGTAAACAACGCGGAATTCCCTAGATCCCAGAGCCCCAGGGCGGCTATTATTTCCTCTCAAATGTCAAACTTCTACCGCGGGCAAAAAGATTTTGAACAACCGATGGGGTCAATGTGGAAACAAAAACTTACTTTGAGGATTATGGCAAACAGTTCTCTCCGCACCGTAATTTTCGGGAAGCGTTGGACTGATTGTCTTATTTTTGGGTGAGGTTAGATCGATGATAGACGGAACGGAATTTTACTTAATTTCGAACTAAGTCATTAATATATCATCTATGACTTAGATGAAACCATAAATAATTATTTAGATAGTAGATCCATATGTTCTTCGTTATAGAAAGGGCGCACAAGTGAAGCTGATTTTCATAAAACTAAAATTTAAAAACACTTTAATCATCTAAATTTAAATTCGATCCGAAAAGTTGTCGGGAGTCGCATAAAACTTATTTTTGAGAATTTTGCGCTGCCAGAATTGACACAACCGATGCCAGCAGAAACCATTCATTAAAATGAATTTAAAAAAATTATTAAATTTACTAAATTCCATTTAATTGTAATAAAGTAAATATGGCTTAAACGGTTGCGTGTCATAAAAATATGAAAAATAAAATTAATTTCATGTATTTTGAGTCTTTCATACAAAGTTTAAGACTTGACTTGAAATGTTCCATAAATTTTCTTTTGCATGGTGTTGTTGCGTTATAAATTAAATTTGCTTTAAATTAATTAATGATAATTACTGGAATTTCGATTATTATGGTAAATATGACAAAACAAAAAGAAAGCTCTAGCAAAAGTACCCACTTTGTCGACACGTACAGGCCTTGCTTTTTTCCTCAGTAAGCAAAACTTTTGCGAACATTGAAGCGTTCTCTTGGGACTTTTTTTTTTTTTGTAAATAAAGACTTTCCGATTATTGCAGGCGGCTTGATAGTGTAAATTTGCCTGGAAGGATAGTAAAGGGAGCGAAATGTGTGGTATTTCAATGACCATAAGTTACATAAGATATTAGGGAGCAATCTAATAAGTATTGAGAACCTAGTACATGATGTCGTTATTACGTAGTTTGTAATAAGTCACGCCTCACTCTACAGGTTAGTGTATCCTTTAACACTGTAAGCCTAACATGTACGATACCGCACGGACTTTGAGTCTTCTTGTTGGTGTTAATACCAATGTGGGAAATGCTCCTGGAAATGGTTTTATAAGAGATGCCTAACCTAACGTTGCGTGTAGGGTAGAGAAAATCATCGGCTCATAGTTCAATTTTTTTTTTTTTTTTTTTTAATATATTATCAAAATAATATATTTATTAGCCATGACGTACCTGCTTACTATTAAGTGATTATTGTGACTGTAACTTGCATTTCTTTTTGCGCATACAAATTTTTGTATATACACAGTTAAAATCGATTGCACCTCAACCCACATATGCTGTATATTGTTATCGTCTCACTAACGCCAAGCTTTGCAAATGCTTTCTCAATTTCATAAGGAATTCGATTGTTAAGCCGTAGATGCTTTGCGCCTTTCAAAAGCCGTTTGTTTTCTAAATTTTTGCTTATCATCTTTACTTCAGTACTATCACCTCTATACTAGGTTGAGAATAGTTTTTCTTCTTGCTCTTCTTATTAAAATGCTTATATCTTCCATTTACTGAAAAGCGATCATTTGCAAAAATTTATGTGTCAAGTTTTCACACTCGACGGACCGTTCTAGATTGATATAGAAATGTATGTATCTGTCCATATGTCCTTGCGCGTTCTAGATTGATTTAGAAATGTATGTATCTATCCATATGTCCTTGCGCCTTCCGATTTGATTATTGCATTCTGCACGTAGCAACAGCTGGAACCGGAGAAAGTCAGTTCTGAGAGAAGAGATTCAGATCAGATCGTCTTTATATTATTCCACGATTGCTAATAAATTTAGTCGACAGTACCAAAAGAGAAGAGAGGATGCATAAGGTCATGGAGAGGTAGTTTTAAAAATCGGGTAAAGCTTTCTCAAGCCAAGTAAGATTTTCATATCAGACTAAACAAAGACTCGAAAAGGGCTTACGTAGCGCATTCGAACAACAATATCTCAAGCTTTTTATTCACAATCAACGGTACCAACCCAAATTTCTTGGCTTTCGCTTAGGCGGGCAGTCTGAAAACAAAAATCTCATGTGATGAGCATATTCTACTTGCACTCTTTTAGTTTACATAAATCAATCAATCAATTAATTAAATCAAGTGCTTGAGATATAATATAAGTCATGCGTAATACCAAAATAATAATAATAATTTGTTAAGAAGAGAATAAAGTTCAGAGAATAGACTGTACCTGAGGAGATATTGGTTTACTGCTTCTATTTTGTTCTCAGTATTTTTGAAAATTTGAAAAAATTTTTCAAAAATCTATTTCGCACAGACATGAAAGCAAAAAAAAAAAAAAATGTGTAGAAACAGAAACGCGGCAAACAAGCTTGGGTGACTCACTTTCAAAATATCCAAACAAAACATATACTTTGAATACACATATAGGAGTGTTTATCATTAAGTAGAAAAAAGAAAAAAAACTTAAGGACAAAAAAATATACTCCAGAAAAGAAACAAAAAAAAAAAAAACGCCCTTAGTTTTCTAAAACCGAGAATTTCAACTAATTAAGAAAAAATATTGTTAACAATTAATTTTGATTTAAATTTTGATTAAACAGACAAATGATACGTCTATCTATAAGAAAAAATACAAACACACATATGGGGTTACGTTCCGCTCGCTATATATAAATAAAGAAAAAAGGCAAATAAAAAAGAAAAAATTTAAAAAATTTCCATTAAGACAAACAAACTAATCGATATTTTACTGTGTAGTGTTACTACGGTATAGTGAAAAAAATATATGTTCTCTCAGCCTCAAACAAATGACCCCAAAAACCTTAAAATAGTGTGTTGATATTTAACACACTATCTAAGCTTTATGCATATTTTTCAACCACATAAGCACTCACACATCTACATATATATATATATATATATATATATATTTATATATGCATTTATATATGTTGAGTTTATATGCAAGAGGGAGATTAGAGGTCTGTTGTCTGGTTGGTTGTATACATGCATTATATATATATTTATATATGCATTTATATATGTTGAGTTTATATGCAAGAGGGAGATTAGAGGTCTGTTGTCTGGTTGGTTGTATACATGCATACATTTCATATATTTCATTCTATGTACATAAGGCTTGCGCGCACACATATATATATATTGCGGTATAACATAAAGGAAAGTATGAATTGGGCGGAATATATAAAAAGATTTCCGATCTAAACAAGAAATGCGAATATAATCTAGACTTCAAATGATGGCCGGTGTTCTTTAATTACTTTTTTTACTTATAAGTAAGTTATCAAAAAAGAGGGTGTGGCAGTCGGCCGATCGAAATAATATGCGATGAACCTTCAGTTTTTGAAATATAGAATAATTTGCCTTTGCTTTTCTACTCTCGCTTGAAGGCGGCCAAGGAAATGAATCTATTTTATGCATTTTCGTTTATTAAAAGTTCATTAAAATTAAATTCTTACGAAAAACATGACATGGTTTGTTTCTTCCTAGCTGTCCTTGTTGAAGAAATATATAATAACAACCACGGTAATAGACGAGATTAGTTGAATTCGGAATCTCGCTAACAAGCGAGCCTGATTCAATGGATCGATGGTCCAGTCCGATAAACACTTTTCTTTATCAGACAAACCTAAAGGTCTGACTGGTTTAACATGAAATCATCCCGCACCCATCGACCACACCAAAATTTCACTACTTGAATGAACAGGAGGACCAACAGTATTAGCTAGTTTAGAGTCTTATGCTTAGTAAAATTAGCAGATTGCGAACTGTAATAAAACGCCAAAAAGACGCCAGATGATAGGAAAATATCTATACATCCACACCTTAGTTATATATCTGCCGATTATTTAATATTGTTGCGTATGGAACGATAGACTTTATATAGTCTGTAAGGATAAAAGTATAAAAAGGGGAGAAGGGGGACAAAAATTTTTACGAAAACAAATATTGCGTATAACCTTTAAAGGCAAATTGTTGCTTTGTTTGTAGTTATTTTATTCTGTTCGTTTTTATTCTTTTAACAACACATATACATATTTACTGTTGCTGTGTAACTAATATATTTTACATATACTGCAGCTTATATATACCTATGTCTGGTGTCTGTGTTGGCGCATATTTAATAGTTATACGCTCGATATTGGCCTACAGGAGTTTCACCTAAATCTCCTACCAAAAAAGTGTAACAAAAAAAAAAAAACAGAAAAACAAAAAAAAAAATAGAAAAGGCTTTGTTTCAACCAGTCATTGAACACAGAAATTTGCATAACAAAACAAAAATAAAAACAAAAATCCGGTATGCTAAGCTTCTATATACGTATTTATCTCTATCTACACTATATACAGCAAGTTACGGTGATGCAATTCTATCATACACATAGACAGGCAAACGGACAGACGGACAGATTGAAAGTGCAACAATAAAACTACGCAAACATCCGTAGACGACCTAAAAATTGCTTTAAATGCCTACAACACAAATATTCCATACAATAATTTTTTTTTTTTTTTGTTCTTTTATTGTGCTTTGTTTTTGTTATAGTTGTTGTTGTTCTAATAGTTAAAATTCTCTTTGATTCTCTGTGCAAGTGTGTGAGTTCACATATGCTGCTGTACCGTTTGAAATGGCAAATCTAACAAAATTCGTATTGTCACTAGAAATTAAAGTTTGTATACACGCGTAGCGATGGACATATGTACAGACATGCTAACAGACATTATATATATATATATATATATATAAATACATACATACATATATTTACACACATGTATATATACATATACACATATACACACATATATATATGTACAGTAGCACATGGCACATGTACGACAGCCACAAAATTGCCAACAATTCGCAATATGGCTGCAGCAACTAAAATGAAACAATGCCATGCATTTTCGTACACCAAAAATTTTCCAAAATTCACAAAACAACAACAAAACGTACCATTGAAATATTCGTATATATCGTACTCGCTTGCTTAGATGTATGTATTATTTCACAGTATTTTCACAGCTACACTTATATTTCAAGTTCACATGTTAGAATTATTTGCAGCATTTTGATATTTATGAGTTTAAAAGAGGGAGTTTTTTCTTTTCCCTCTATTTGTTGGTTTGTCTGTTTGTTTTTATGAAGTGTGGTGGGGAAAGAAAAAAAAATATAAAAAAAAAATAAAAAAAAATAAAAAAAAAGCGAAGAATGCAAATATGTAAAATATGTTTTATGCTACACAAACACCATTACATCCCATCACATCATGCACATAATGTGCGTTATGTGTGACCATGCAACACTTTGTTATTGTTACGATATGCATATCAATGCTTATATATCTGCATATAAATATACATATATATAAACACGCATATATTTTTATATACATATATATATATTTATATATATACATTTATATACATATATATATACATAATGAAAAGAAAAATTACACAAACAAAAATGCATTGTTTGTGGATTTTTATACAGATGAAAGTGATTGCATGAGTTATGGCTGAAGGGAAATATGCATCTCATAGACACACTCGCACACACACACACACACACACACACACACACGCACAGAGTGTGTCTATAAAAACAAATTCGAACTTTTTTCATTCTACCGACCGTTTGTGTGATTGTAATATAAACTATAAATTTTACAAAAGCATTTGCATGAAATTCTTTGTTTTGCAAATATTTCTTTTATCAGTTTCAGCTCAGTTGTATTGCAAAACTTGAAAAAATGATTTATAATTTGTATCTTGTGCCACATGCAACATCCAAAAACAACATGTTACTGCAACATTAACTGTTTAATAAACATCTCCCTAAACAAATCATAAGCAGAAACATTTTGCTTGCAGCAAAACGCTTGACGCTCCACCACACAAGCTCAAGTTGTGAACACCACAAATATTTTGTTCAATCGATCCACAGGATAACAAGCAAAACAATATTATATACAACTATATATAAGATGATGTACATTTTAAAAAAATTTTAATTTATATTCAAAAAAAAATTTTTTTAACATGTTATCGACATTTGGTTTTACGGAATTAATCGATTTGGCAAATGAAGCAGACGTTCACATGTTTTTACCCCATTTCTACGAAACCTTTTTTGGGCTGAAAAATGTTGCAGTCTATTATTATACAAGTTTTGGGTAAGAATGTAAAGTAAAGTCAGAAATATTACTTCCATGCACAAGTGTATAGAGTATTCGAGCCTTCTTCTAGAGAAATATATTTCCGAGTTCATGCTATTCTTTAAAACTGAATTGTCTTATATTTTGTGCTGTAACCAAATTAATGTATTACGTGGGAAGTTTGCGATTCTTCTATTTGCAGCCATACATTGGCGTTGTGACTAGTCACTGCTTATAAGAGAAACTAATGCGTTTGCTTGTCATAGTTATTGTGACTTTGTGTCAAATTTGACGTTAATCCGAGGCGATAGTCGTCATGATACACTCTAATAACAATTTTGTTACAATAAGAGCACATCATGAGTCCACAGAAGTCCTTGTGAGTGCTTTGTGATGTTGTTCTTGAGAATATGGTTGTTAACGTTATGTGCCCTACATTTGCCTGCAAAGCAAACACACCTATATAACACTATAATGGACAGAGCCCACTACTAAAAGACCTATCTCGCGTTACAATTATTCATACAATGATTTTTCGTAAAAGGCGTTATATGGGAAGTGTTGGAAAAAGCGATGCGATCCAATTCATTTTCAATAGCGTCTGTAATTAAGACAAAACAAGTGAATGCACAAAATCTCATCAAAATATCTCAAGAAATGTGGACCGTAAGTTGAATACAAGAAAACAAGACGGACAAAGGGACGGACGTGCTTACATCAGATCAGAAAGTGAATCCGAGTCCATCGGTATAACAAGAGAACGAATCTTCTAGGTGTTGCATATATGCGCACAAACATGGCATATCTTTGTACTAAAAGCGGTGTAGGGTGTAAAAAGTACTGCTTCACAGAAATAAAAAATTAAATCTGACTGGAATGCATGGAATCAAAATGTAGTAAAATTTGTGTATCAATTCAAATTCGTTCGCTTTTTGTTGTAGGAGGGACTCTTTCCAAAATGACTTATTGCGATAAATACGCCCATGAAGTGAACATACATTCGTTCTAAGTAATCTAGAACGCCGAGTACGTTATTAGAAATCTGCACAATATTTCGCCTAATGTCGCAATTAGGGCTTCTATAGGTTAGATGTTGTTAAGAGTTTATTAGAATTCCTACCTTCTGTTCATTATTTAAGTATGAGAATAAGCCGCGTTGTTATTATCATCTTAATTAATTATATTGTTATTATATGAGTATTTACTATCAACATTTATACAACAAATACGCAAAATGGACATTTTCGGCAAATATTCATCCGTTCGTCAGTCTGTCTCAGTGGTATTAACATTAAAATTTAGGTGAAAACTTGAAATTTGAAAAAAAAGTTAACTTGCGAATAAAAAGGGAAAATAGGCAATAGTCGCCCATAAACCTAGTGTACCTTATAAGGTACGGCTTATACCTGTTCGATATAGTCCTAAAGCTTGTTAATTGTGGCGACTACTCGTACTACATTGTCACAGAAAGTATGACCAAAACAACTCTGATGGGTGTGGGTATAGTGTATAGAAGATTCGCTCTAAATCGCTCATAGCTTTATTACAAGTTTATTTACCCCTAGTTTGATTTGTTTCCTAGAGCACCGTTAAAAATGACGTTTCTATTTACACCTTAGAAAAGTGTTTATTTAAAAAATAAATAGTTACAATATTATGTATATTAAATCAAAAAAAAAAAAAAAAAAATTTTTTTTTTTTTAAATCTTTTACACGCACAACGCTATGCTAAGAATATTTAATAATCAAAAAAAATAAAAAATAAAAAATAAAGAAA
>KK503111.1:12373-57552 GCA_000688735.1 Glossina austeni | reverse complement strand
AAAGCATATGCTTTACGAAGCAATATAAGCTTTACAACCACTCAACAAAAGGTACGCCGTAAATGTTGCGTTTGCTTTTCTTTTGCATATGAATGTGTCTGTAAATACTTTTCTTGTACGTTTCATTAATTTGAAGTTATCCAAATATTAGACGGCTCTTGTCGAACATTATTTTGACAATTATATTGAACCTGAGTTAAGTTGAAAATAAAGGATTATTTTGCACATCGGTGTTTTGAACGAAATGATAACACTTCTATGGATGTTACGGACGGAATGCCAAAAATTGTGTAAAGTTATTTATGTAAATGTGGTCATGTTTTCGACAAAGCTGAGAACCTAATATTTTTTTATTTAAATTATGTAAAAATATATATTTTATATGGAAGCATTTAATTAAAAAGGATACATTTTTTTAAAGCTTATTGACAACAAAAGCTATCAGCATTTAATTGTAACTGTTTTAAATATTATGCATATAAACGTTCATTATTGCACGTTGTTGGTAGATTTTATGGACCGCTTTTGTGGTATGCTTATAACATAAATTTGTTCCCTCACATCCGAGTGTGCTTTTTCTTTCGCTTCACTGAATTGATTTGAATGAATTGTAGCGAAGACGGATCTGCAGTTCATAAAAATTTCGGCTTTCCTTTCTCTATGGTACACCGATTTAAATATCAAACTGATTTTGTCAAATTATTAAAATAACTATTTTTTTTTAAATGTTTATTTAGCCATTATTCATATGTCAGTAATTTTCAAAAATCAGAGACGGGAGAAAGAATTGAGAAACAAATTTTTCATTACCACGCATTACCAAGCATTCAATGCTTGCTATGGTTAGGTCATTTTTCGATAGAATGCCTTTAATATCCATTTTTATAAACATGCCAGCAGTTTGTGTCGATCTCGCAGTAGGTTTCCATCCTAAACTGATGAAGTTTTATGCTTACACATTCTACCTATTTTGACCTGCACAAGCTGTTTTCTCTTTCACTGTTATTTATGTACGTTTAATTAGAGGCTTTTTTTTCATTTATGGCACTGTGTGTGACTAGGTTAAACTGGACAAAATGCATCTGAAGTTATGGAATAGATTAAATTGCCTTGGGGTGAAAACGCGGTAAGCTATGAAGGGGTGGTTGCGAAATTTCAGGTGAAATATTTTAATTTTGCAATAATTTGCATAGGTCCGTCCGTCCGTCTAGTAAAAATAATCTAGGAAGTGATCTTCAACTTGGCCTGAGAACATAAATGTGACGTATTCTCCAGACCTTTTTGTGTCTTCTTGTGAATAGCGCTGGTTCAGCTCGATGTTGTCATAGTTAGCACACCAGCGATAT
Source organism: Glossina austeni (assembly GCA_000688735.1). Classification (NCBI taxonomy): domain Eukaryota; kingdom Metazoa; phylum Arthropoda; class Insecta; order Diptera; family Glossinidae; genus Glossina; species Glossina austeni. The sequence goes on along the minus strand of KK503111.1, from coordinate 56,206 downwards.
GGGAAAGTTGGAGAAGCGCAAAAATGGATCGGTGAATGTTACGCCTCAAAATAGCGAGGTTTTTACCGCGGAAATATATATAATATATAACCGGTTAAGTGTTAAAAGATCATAGACAAAATGGCAAATACTTTGATTATTAAACTTTGTAACAAGTTGAGGTTTAACAAAAAATGTTCGTGAATTTATTAGTACACCTATTATACTTCTTAGTCAATTACTCTTCGCGTTCTACTTTCTAAGGCCTCTTATTAGACAGCCACGTCGGTGAGATTCTCAAGAAAACTTTTTTTATGTTGGCAACCCATACCATTGGTCCCATTGGTCCCATTGGTAAGTTGGTTTAGATTAAGTGAGCTTCAAGTAAAGAAAAGAGGGAGAGAGAGAGAAATAGAAAAAGAAAAGATGTAAAATTAATGCAAAGCTCGTATACAAAATTTGATTATTATTTAACTGAACGAATTTGATTTCGTTAAATGTAATGAAAACTTAATTGAATAAAGACTCTTGAGCGTATAAAGCTCTTAAATGAAATCAAAACATGAGTTCAAGTGATTCATAATTCTCTCTCTCCTTTGCTTTAGACATGTTTCTAATGGCTTTCTTTTGTGAAAACCAAAAGGACCCAAAAGAAAGTAAAACGTTTAGCGACACATCATTCAACGCTAATTATGCGGAAACGTAAACGATGTGTAAACAATTTTGTATGCGATAAAACTGAGCGCCGAAGCTAAAAAAACCATATCGCAAGTCTTTATATAAACATAGGCATGATTTGCGAGTATTAAATGACAAAAAAAAAAACTAAGTTTTCTTTTCGTACATAACATATTACAACAATCAAGATTTCTTTTAAAAAGGTTTATACGAATTTACGTGCTACACTTAACTTTCTTATCAGTACGACGGAACCTTTTGGGTTAAGTATCGTTCAATTGCATGATTCTTACTTATTGCGTTTGCTGGTTAAATTCCTTTCGACGCAAACTGTGGTTTTATTTAGATCAATGGCACACTTCCTTATAAATTGAGCCACAAAGTAATTTGGCTACAAAATGACGAAAAAAGTTTTTATTATTTACGACAAAATGCATTTTTGTTGAACATAACATTTAGATTTCTTCAATATCAAGTAGACCAAGAAAACAAAAAAAATGTTTATCTAATAGCTACGTGCCCTTCAGTTCCCTCCGGACAAATATTTATATGTATATATGCCGGAGCGTATATTCTGTCTGCATACTTTCGCTCTGTAAAAGTTTGATCCAGTGTAACACTTCAACTGAATTCTTACCCAAAATGAGAATAGAAGAGCAAGCAGCCAAATGGCTGCTCATTAACAGCGCCCTCGTGCTGTCCACAACGGAGAGAGATATTTTTATACCCATCACCGAAGGATAACGAATGCCTTCATTCGTTCAGTAGAACCGTACTCCGTGCAATGCATAGGATTGCGAATCAGCCGAACTCTCCCTTTTGGAAGACATATAGGCGCGCAAATTAAAATGTAACGATTCTCAACTTAGTTGCGCAGTTCATAATTAGTTGATATATACAACATATACAACTAAACACATATAAGTTACAGGCGCTTTCTTTAGGCATATAATTATGGTGAAGGCCTCGTTTTTCATAAGTTCTGCGTTTTAATTGAATGTTTGAAATGGTGCAACATATTGCAAAACCATTTGACATATAAAGGAACCTTTGGTTTGTAATAATAATAACACTGATGGTGTCACTGCGTTAAATCCTTGGGAAACTAGTGCGAGACAAAAGTACGAATTGTCCACAAGAAATTCACGCATTTCCATATATTTATGTAATACATTTGCATGCTCTGCCTTTTAATTGAATTTTGAAAATGATAAAAAGTTTTCTCAAACCTTCTGGGAACAAAATATTTCGCAAAGCGTTCTTTAATTTGTAATAACAATATTTCTGCATTGCTTTTGTAAATTTTTAATAAGTACATAATTCGATCGCATTGCAGTGCTATGCAGTATCAATAAAATACTTTCTCTCCAAAGAGAAATGTAAGAAAACTCGCAACAAAATAACGGTAACATTGTTGTTAGTTTTGTTACAATATTGAGTTTAGGTGCTGTACACGTGGTTTACAAAATGCAGAGTTGAATTTTGTTATAAATTTTGTTTATTGATGGACATTTCCATTGATCTCAAATTTAAAAATGTTGTTAATTATGGTAAAGCACTGTATACAGTACTCCGTATGGTGATTTGATATTAGATTTATTAACGATCGCGACAAAAACGCGTTTACAATTTTTTGTATAAAACACTAAGGATACGTAGATAACATTATCGGGGTTCTGATGGTGAAAAGGGTTTGAGCTGTCACTTTTCAATAAAGGGCTTAATGTCGGTATCACGTACATCCATGTTAGTATCTATAAACGATATTAGCTTGAAGGTGGTTGGAGGAACTAAAAGATTTAAGAAGAAAGTTGTCTTTCTTGATCGGGCATTACCGACGTTCAATGTAACGTGTGCCTCCTGTGGTATCGGGATGTATTAAGTTTATGTGGATGTATGCTACACCCAGAAGGATTGCGATACTCCCACCTTCTATTGTACCAAGGCACTCAGAATTATTTTCTGAATTGATCTAAGCTTGTCTGTCCTTCTGGTTCCTCACTATGTGCTCTCGTGTTCGGAGTTTTTGAGATATTTTGCCGAAGTTTGGTACACTGATTCGTTTTGATCGAGGGACGCCACGGTGCTGAGAGCTTATTTTGAAAAGTCGTTATATGAGAGTTTGTAGGGCGACAAAGGGTGTTTATTGGCGCCTTGGCCGCTTATACTGCGCTTACTTGTTTTTCTATACAATTTGTTATGAAGTATTAGGGCATTTTCGATTCTACAGGCAATTCCCTCTTATGTACGAACAACTCAAAGATATGGCTAAGCTCTATAATCTGATGCCGCACAAGTTTGTGATATTCTACACTAGTAAGAGAGTTTTGTTCACCGAAATTACACCAGATGCTCCAAAAACATTTTTTTTTTTTGTTAAACCCTTTTCATCATCGTAAGGTTCGCGAAAAGTCCTCTTATGTAAATAACAAAAAGAAGAACTGTTTGTAAAGTATTAACATGGAAACTGCTGCCGGTATCTGATTGATCAGAGTTAAGGCGAAAGCTACTCTGTTTCATAAGCACTTTGCTATTGTCGACGTTCATAGTCAGGACGATAGTCAGGACGTTTAACGGCAAACAGAAATCAGAACAGGGCTGAGAAATCTTACGCTGTTAGGGAAAAAGTTTGAAGATCTTGGTGTCGACACTTTAAGATGGAGTAGTAGTAGACAAATTAATTCGCCTTCCTTTTAGTTATTGTTCGCATTTTTTTATGCACTTTGTGTGTTTTTAAAGTTTAATAACGCGGGGATGCACAGGCGCCCGACACAGCTAATACTCTCTGTAGCCATTTTTTCGAGAAGCAAATCCGTATTATGGCAATACATCACACATACAAGAGTTTACATTAATGTATATGTGTTTAATTGTTCTCTGTCTGTTCGTTCCGTTAACAGCAGAAACGGTTATGACGGTTTCAATGATGATGAGTAAAGAGTGTCAATAAAATGTTAAATAAATAAAATTACATAGACAAGTAAGGTTCGCACGTTTCGCAAAATATGTGTTAAGAATGTTTGCATACGTTTGTCGTGATGTCATTGCATCTCTTAACAGTTTTGCTTTTGTGTTGCTTAAATTACTTTCAAACCCTACTGAGCAATACAGGCGTTGACGTAAAGTGCTGAAATAGGCGCTTAGGCATTTCACTTTGCTCTTCTTTTTTCTGTCACGCCTTAATTAAGTAATACACGTGTACGCAAACAGACTTTTCACTTTGGTGTAAATTGTGTAAATAATAAGACACAAAAGAAAAAGTTCTAATGGTTTCATCGGCTTAAGTTTTGATTGGGGGCAAATGGTGGTGTCGTGTGTGTGACACCATGTTTTTACCTTCACGCTTGTCTTTCGCTTGTTTTTTTAAATTTTTAAGAGCGATAATGCGTCATTCTGCAATAACCACTACTTGACTATCGTTATTGTTTTTAAAAATTATCCACGAGTAATAAGAACAAAACGTTTTTATTTAAGTTTAAAACGAAAGTAAAATAACGAAACGCATTTTGCCCTTTAAGGAATAGGTATATAAGATAAGGTAGGGCACTGATTTTTGGTCACTTTATAATTCTGAATTACTGTAGACATATCTTTCCGTCTGTCTAACCTTCTGTGGCAAGCATTCTTCTAGTTCAAAAAAATTATGTTATCCGCCTTAGGAAGTTCTTGCAGATGAATTGGCTTTAAAGACGAGTATTATCGGTGAGAAAATATATCTGGACTACAACATGAACTGAGAATAAATTCGTTTTCGAAAGCAAAAAAAAGCAGTTTCTTGCGTCAAATATAAATTGCAACGGATAAAACAATGAAATTTTCTCCGCTCTTCTACGCTTTATCCTACTGTAGGTGTATAGGGCTTTATAACTTTATTTTTATGCTGGATGGAAACACTTGTGTAAGATATTTTTTCAAAAATTTGTTTGGTTTTGTGCAAAGAAATCTGAGAGAATTGTTCATATTTTCCTTGCCGCAAGGTGAGGTTGCCCTAAAATTGTTGCATATCTGAGAGAATTTTGTGAAAGATTTGTTACTTTTTGTTACAACTGAGCTATGATAGAGTTGAAATACATGAACTTATTCAACTCTTAGTAAACAATTTCCGGTATTCAAAACATGAAATTGTGTGATCATAAAAGAAGCCGGATTTTCCATGTGTGTGTATATGCTCACTATTTTTAAATTTTTTCTAATTTTTGTTACTCTCAAGCCATTACATTTTATTTATTTATTTATTTATTTATTTATTTATTCCCCCATTAGTATTTATTCGAGCTACTAATATTGTATGAGTACACTAATGGCTTCTTGATACTTCAATAAATTAGAAACATAAACTATTCTATATGAACACATGTGGTCTCTCCATGCGTATAGCATATCGTGCATGCAGCTTTCATGTAAACACAAGCCATTTCGTTTACCACTTTTTTGCTTATGCTTATGCTTGCTAAACTGTATGTATTCGGCATTTCCTTTCGTTTCCTAACGAAATTTCTTCTTCTTTTATATTCAGTGTGCATTGCAATGCAGCAATTAAACGAGATAGAAGTGAACAGGTATTTATCCTAAAAAAGAAAAGTAAAAAACTGTAGTGGGCTACTTCCAGCCGATTCACACACGTTACACTCCCCTACGGTTGCTCACATAAGGCCTTCGAATATGCTCGAAAAAGAGTTACGATCCGAGGCATTTTCAGTAGTTGGGCCAAAGGACACCGGTGTACCAAAATTCATCAAAATATTTCAATGTAGATTGAACACAAGAAAGCAGGACAGGTAGACGGACCGTCAAGTTGCGCCAAATTTCCCCAAAAACTACGATCCATAGGTGGAACATAAGAAAAGAGTAGACACAGACGGACAGACAAGCTTAGATCGATGCAATAAAAGGCAGGACAATCTCTAGTTCTTCTTGGTGTTGCATACATCCGTACAAACTTTATATCCCCTTGTACCACAAGTGGTGTAAGGTATAAATAAAAAGTAGAACAAGATTGTTCACGAAAAATAAAACACACATGACCCGTAATTTTGTTTGCATAACCCCTCTGAAGGATAGGTGTAAATGAAATTTTTTGTTCCACAAATTTGTAAAAGTCGTTGCTCGTCGAAGCAATTGTAGGGTATATTCTTGATCAGTTTAGTATTTATTTACAAAGAGCATTAATTTTGAATAAAATATGTTCTTGGAGCGCGGAAGTAATGGAATTCTATTACGAACATAATGAATTTTCTTCCTTTTCCTCACAACAACAAATCTACAAACTACGAACAGTATATAGCTCGTGTGTTCACAGTGAAATGCATAGGGATGTTGCGCTTCATTGTTTAAGAAAAACGTGACGTCTGCATAGTTTACTTTATAGCCCGAAATCCTTACGAATTGTTAACCAATGCACTATTCTTTCTTTTTCCCTCTTGCTTCTCCCCTCTCTCGATTTTATTTGCTAACGTCGATATTAAACAACATCTAATGTTACTAGTAATTGAAATTGGCACATGAGGTAGTTTATGTTGTTGTTTTGTTGTTTCGTTATCAAAGAGCGGAAGTGCTTTATTTGTAATGCAATTTATTTATAGCGAAGAGAGAGAGAGAGAGAGAGAGAGAGAGGGAAGACTTAAAGTTTTCCTCAAAAACTTATAGAAAACTTATAGAAAATAGAAATAAAGATAAAAACATAAATGTCTGCCGTAATGCTTCGGATGGTGAAAGTTGACTTTCCAACGATAACTCTGAACAGAAAAACCAATAAAAAATTACCGAAAAGGAAATGGAAAATATTTAAAATTAATGTCACATAATATATGAGCCATTTTCCTTAAAAATGGTGTTTGTTCATTTTTGAGAAAATGTTACTCAGTGATAACAATAGCGGGGCCTTTTTTCGCGCTCTATATGGAATTTGAGTGAAGAATTCGCAATTAATACAAAGTTAAGATTTGAAACTTCGCTTCACTTTCGTAAAAGAGACAAAGGAAGATGGATCTTTTGTTTCCGTTTCTCATACCTGCTGTTGTCCGTAAAGCAAAAGCCTTCGACCGTTTGTGCAGTTGTACAAAATTGAAGCAATTGTATGCAAAATTGATTTAATTCCGCATTGAATGGCACAGAGAGCGACAAAAATGCCACTAATGAATACGGTCTGCTGTGAGCTTTTTATTTATAAAATGTTCTACAAAAAGAACCTGCAAAGTTTTCATCGTAACATACATCGACACAACTTTACTTTGAGAGTGATGTAGGTTCGTAAAACCTAGTCCAAAAAGTATATTGCGTATCTTGAAGTTACAATATGAGGACCTTTACTTCATCATGCCAGATCCATCACATCAATATTTCATAAGCGTTTCATTTTCATATTTTATTGACCTTGAAAGTGATTTATGCCCATTTGAGGTCATCTAAAGTCCTTTCAACTAACCCTTTATAACCTTAAATCAATATAATATTTTAACAAGTAAAAACGATATAGAGGAACAGGGCCCACCATTAAATAACCAACTGCACTTCGCTTAATATAGTCGTATATTGAACAACTTTTGTTCGAATGCAACCATTTTCTCCAAGAATCGTCCTTGGACTAAAATAAGTCATTTAATGAAAATTATGTCGAGATTTTCGGCTTGTAGGTTCAGGGCAAGAAAACAAGGCGGGCAGACGAACAGACAAGCTAGAGATAATTTAGTGCAATATATAACAAGACTACAAGTCTCTTACAGTTCAATCGTATAGTTATATGATACACTAGAAAGGTATTAGTCCTTCTTCAAAATTGTGTAAACCGCCTTGTAAGTCACTGTGTGAGACTTTAAATTAATTTTTTAATCATTAATTCGCCACGTTCACCTTATTGGTCGTTGTCCGACTATTGTTTTTTGGATATTATTCAGAAGTCATGCACCTATGGATCGTTATCACATTATCACTTGCTACATGTTCAGTTGTCGTGTTTCGCAAAGCGTCAGAGAAGGATTTTTATTTATATTACTACCTGGGGAAAGTTTTGTTTCCTTTAGAAAGCAGTTTTTATATTGCAAAAGGAAAAAATGCTTTACTGTTTTTTCTCCTCAGCTGTTCTTTCTACTCTTCTTCTTGTTGATTTGCTGAGTTTTAGATGAAGAAGTTTTACTTGTTTTATATGCGCCTTTGTGGAGCCCATGAAACGGGCTGTGTGAAGTACGTCAAATACGAAGGTGTGGTGTTTGCATTTTACTATTCGGCTCTTTGTATCTAATAAAAAAAGAGCTTATTTTTCAAGAAAATCTTGCAAGTCTTACGAGAAGTATGAAATCTGTATGTGACTTTGGTTAACGTAACTTGAGATGGATACGTGATGCGCTGTTTCAAAATTCTATCTTAATAAGAGCAACAATGTTTCGAAGGCTGAAAAAGTTCGGGATGCTTACGAACAGCGTAAGTCATATAAACCCAAGAGGTAGAAGATGATTCAATCGCTTTCGTTCTGGGAACGAAAGGTTTCTCACAATTAGCCGCAAAACCTCCAAGAGCCGGAATGGAAAAACAAAATCACCCGATCTGCTGAATCAAAGCGATTTCCTTCAGCGGTTTGTTACAAGTGGTAAACAGTAAATCCGAACCAACATATGTCAACTTGCACAGCAGACTTGGATTTCTGCTATTGGTAAAGATAAGGGATCCTGGCATATATGTACGATCACCCATGAAGGGCAAGCCCTTGTAAGCAGAGAAAGTCTAATTTGAAGTTTTTTGTGACGGAAACTGAAGAAGTTTAGAGTTTGCCGGAAGGGAGTTAAGTTTGCTTAATTTGGGCCACGTTGGTTGACGTCGCGTCCAGTAAAATTATGCACGCGGATAAAAATGACATATAATTTTTGGTGTGTTATTATGAAAATGAATGAATGAATTTATTAGGCAAAGTGTTGTAGGATATCTAAGTGTCGGCCTTGCCAGACGATAGCATTCTTACTTGTTTTACATACATATACGTTTTATGTTTCTCGATTCGTGGTAATCAGTATGACTGCTTTGGGAAATTTTGCCATTAGTATCATCTGTAACGGTTTTTTATAATTTGCAATAATGTCCTCCATTTACACATCCAAACGGCGGCGATAAACATGAACATGTAATTCTGTCAATTACATTGCATTTCAATAATATAACGCATTTTTAATTAATAATTTTTTGCCTCAATGCAATTTAATTAGCAAACCTTTATGCAAACTTGTTGCGGGTATATTTGCCAACTAATTAACATGAATCATTGGTTTGGTCGGTTATAGCCAACGTGTACGGGACATGCCGCATTGCAATGGTACTTTAAATCAAAGCTAAGTTTTATTGACATTTTTGAAAGATATTCATTCGGATTCATGGGTTCTATAGATAGATAGATTGGTCAGCGTGTTATAAGCATCAAAAGAGTAACAGGATGCCTTTCGAATTTTTTATTAGTTTCAGATGCAAATGTTGTGCATACAGAACTAAAAAGTAATTCTACATACAGTTGTAGTAGTTTTGTGCAACTTAGCCAGAGATTGCAAATTATGTCAAGTTTTTGATTTATGGATAAACACTTATATGTCGAAACAAAAAACAAGTACTTTATCTAATTATGAATTATTAAGAATGACAATTAATTTATTCTGCGTAATTGATCGATAATTACGAATTTTTAATCTTTTAATTGTTTCAGCGTTTTTTTAGAGGAATTTTGATTAATTGATAGAAAAAACATCCGGATTTTATGTGAAAACATTTTTCTTTTTTGTTCTCACGGGGAACATTCATCCTATTGTTTAGCATTTCCACGAACGTTTATTTCTGCTTTCCTTTACTTGGGAGACCTAGGAGCTACAAACCAGATGAAGTTACGATTTCCATAACATTTTTATGTATTTTTCAAAATTATTAACTTAATTACTTACATAGTTTTTAAAAATTGCGAGGAACAAAGTCGTTAGTTGTTTGTGGTCCCACACTTTACTTGAACTTCGTTTAATCTTGATCTTCGTTTAATTGCTTGCTCCGGAAAATCGTACTAAGGTGGACAGGAAGTCCGAGAACTTGAGTTCGAATGCGCTTTTGAGTAACAGGCAACGTCAACGTGATCGGCGTGAATAACAGAAGATCTCTGGTTTTCTTCCTCTTCCGATGGCTTTAACACATATTAATCCGCTGTATCTACAAGGAATTCTGTTTGATAAAAGAAAAAAAAAATAAATAAAATTAATTCGTTTTCGGTAACACGAGCAGGAGCCGCGATAGTGTGGAACGAAATTGCAACGAAAAACAAACCGTACGACTGAGAATTTAAGCTAGTGGTGTTAAATGTATGATAAGAAAGAGAGATGAATATCTATGACAACTTATAGCACAAGCTTATGGCAAGCTGTCAGTGATTTAATTCTATCTAAGAACAAGCAAAAGCACTATGGGGGAACCGGTCCGCTGTTATATATTCTATGCCACCTTACAGGTATTCATGTGACGACCGTTTCAAAATAGGGCGTTGTATGCGAAGTGAGCGAAGAAGTGGTTCGATTCGAATCATTTTCAATAGCACTTGGACCAGGCCAAGTGGACGTAGTAGAATTCATCAATATATCGTGAAAATTGCGGCCTATAGGCCTAACGCAAGGTAACAAGGCAGACAGACGGACGAACAAGCCTAGAATCACTCTCTAAAATGGTCGGTTTACTTACACTTACACTTACGGCCGCAGAAACAACCACACTGTACCACAAGTGGTGTAGGGTAGAAAAAAGTGCACTTTAATTGAAACGTAATTTGCTGTTTACGTAATGGCTTGTTTTCGTGAGTATTGCAGTTATTTAAACTTCTGTTAATTAAAAGTCTGTTTTCAATTTCAATGAAATTTACTTTCCCATCCTACATGAGATGTTCACTTCAGTTTATTGATTTGGGTCATTATTTTCTTCAATTAAAATTTTCTTTGCGCTGCTTGTCTCCTTCAAGTCAGTCAACGGTGTAATAAAAGTAAAATTTCCATCAACAATGAACAGAAATAAGTAAAGAAATCTTAACTTACTTCACTTTGCGAATTTTCGCTTTGTTAGTTCCAAATGAAAACAATATCCATTACTACGGTCTGTCTTACAGTACAGGATAGTGACAAAGTCTGAGTTGTAAATATGTTAAAATAAAAAGAAATGACTTTATACCAGAGTTTATTGTTTAGCAATCTCTCTTTCACAATAATCTTCGCGGAGAATTAAACTTTGCGCAACGTTGTTGAAAATGATTCGGATCGAACCATCACTTTTTGATCCGGTATAAGGCCTCATTTTTAAAATTCGTGATATGAATAATTAAGGTATTATAAGGTACAAAGTATTGTAAGGTATTATAGGGTAACTAATAGCGGGCCCTAGCCCTCTATAGTGAGTCGTCAAATACTACGCTTTCATTTCTTTTCTATTTTACTCAAAAAGCCTTAAATTTATAGAAAATTAAACTAAAAATAATTTGCTTCAAAATTTGAATGCTACAAACACTCGCATCATTTTGCATCGCAATGAAGAAGAACGCTACAGCATTCACGTCCCCGAATGTATTTAAATATATTTTTTAAAGCAAATATAATTTCCTTACTTGACCATACAAGCGTGGACACCTAAAGTTTGTCGTTGAGTTTATTCAAACAAGTAAATATTAAACTTAGCGCAATGCCGTTTCCATCAGACCATGTCCCCCAGGTCATAGGGATCAATACGAAAAAATTTCGTACTGTTTTTTTAATTTGCAATTCTATTATATATATTTAGGAGTTCATCGACACACACCGGGGAAAATTTAAACTTCTACTACTTAGCTTACGACCACTACTTACACCATCTGTATAACGTTTTTATAGTGAGAGTTGAATAAACTGACATCACACATTTTGTTTACATTTGCTTACTCGCAGTTAATTGATAAGTATTTTGCCTTTAAACTAAACATAAGTTTCCAATCTTTTCCTTGGTTATTTTTACCTGTCAACGGTTTTAGTGTTTTAGTGGAACAGAATTAATCGATACATATATTTCATCCGGTGATTCGAATCGCTGCAAGGAAATTTCCCAGAAGCTAATAACCATTCAAATTATAATTGGATTTATTATAATAGTGAAGCATTTTTTTCTTATTACTTGAGTGCATTAAAACTCGAACCTTTACTTTTCGTCTCTGTCGAAAAACATTTACACTCGCGTGAGGAATTCATTTATGAAAAATATACTTTCTACGGAAGACTTTCAAAGTGCCAGGTAATCACAAATGGAATAAATGGTGTAAAACTTACAAATTGAAACAAATTTACCTTTAATTTTATAATTATTATTATTATTATTATTATAATTTTTTTAGACTAATGAAGTAAAAAAAACACAGGCTATCAACTCTATCATAGAAAAGAAAATTATAGATATCGGAAGAAGATATAGGAAGTATAGGATGTAAAATTGTTTGTGTATTTAATAGATTGGTGGGAAAGCTCTTTCGGATTTTAATTAAAACAATTGAAGTTGGAGGTGTTTGATGTCTCCTCCGCAGCAGCCGAACAGCTGCTCCGATTCTAACCAAATTCAACAGCACACATCCTTGGGCCAAAAACACGTCCATGCACCAAATTTCATGAAACTATCTCAAGAATTGTGACTTGTAGACTGAACAAAAGAAGAAAAGACTGACAGGCGGACAGAAGGACAGACAGGCGTGGATCGGTGTAACACAAGATAGGTCTATCCCAACTCCTTCCATGTGTTGCATAAATGCGCAGCAATTTAATATACCGTCGTACAGAAAATGGTGCAGGATATAAACAAACATTAATAATAAAAAAGTAATATTAAAATATATAATAAGATAGCCTTCAGTCACATCCCGATTGTATTAATGCAAAAGTTTGCCTGATTCTGCGAAACCACTACAATCGAAATGTTTACCTACCAATCAAAATCGGAATTAATGGCGTCCATTTGTCACGTATAAATTGCTGCATTGAAGTGGTTAGGGAATGCCTTCCATATAACCTTCCTTAGCTACAATCAGCAGTCTGTAAAATCGTGAGCATTATTTATAGCGGTGCTTTGAGAGATGATATACCCTCTTATGTTCCAGCTTCCTTACTTCCCCTTTGAAAGTCTACCTTAAGTGTAGTCTTCTCATTTATCTGTTTAAAACTATTTGGGTTGAATCACTTTGCTCCCTTTATTGGCCGATTCAATTTAGCAAATTTAGTAAGACTCTCTGAATTTTCATGCCTTTCATGACGCCCTCAGACGATTGTTCGCTGCGCTCTTTGTTGAAACACTTTCCCGCCAAATCTTGAAATTACGAGCAGTGCCATTCGTCTCTTTAAGTAAATACTAATTGACTTATGTAACCTGTAAATATGTATTGAGAATGGTTTCCCATTCATGGCAAGTCTTTTATAAGTCTTGTACAAGATTTAGGAGCTTAATTATAATTTACATTTGGAAGTACTCGCACTCGAAAACTGCTTAATCTTTTCGTGATTACGTATTTCTACATATGCGTTCATGTTCTTACAAAAAACCATATGTCGCTATTATCAAGTTTTTGATAAACATATTTCCCAACATTTGTAACCAACAAAGAGTTAGTTTTGTTACACATTCGTAATGCCTTGTAAGTACGATTTGTTCAAGGCCCTATGTTTATCACAACTGTATTTTTTATAATAACGGTTCCATGATAAGACTTCCTTTTACGGTTTAAGGGACCGCTATGTCGCGCAAGGGTTCACAAACGACTGCTAAAAAGTGTTTTATATAATGTTAAAAATATCTTCTTTTCTTCTTCAAAAAAGGGTGTTTAGCGACTCAACGACAGACGCCATATTTGTCATATTGAAACAGTTTCAGTGTGAACACGATGCACTTTTTCTGGGCCTTAATGAAATCGGAATAAGGACAGAATCTCGCATACCCACCAGAATGCTTTTCGCATTCTACTCTTCAAGTTCTTTTTATTGACACCCCTAACGGTGGTATTGTTAAGAAAAAATTAATCGCGGTATCTACCATAATCGTTTCAAAATTGCCCCATTTTTGGGCAGGTCGTGTATTTTCATTTGAGGAAAAAAAAAACTATTGAAATAGTTTTAAACATTGGGTCTTGTCTGCTTTATCGTAAATAAGTACATAACCTCAAAAAAGTGAAAAAAATAAAATAGGTTATGTTTTCCATATTTGCACGTAAGGAGTAGAGTGCTTTGTAAAGTAAATGTTGAAACTTTCACGGATCTAACTTTCATAATTTCCGAATAACGAGCAAAAGTCCAAAAAGTTTTGTTAAAAACAACGGCGTTGTGTTCAGTTTACGCTCCATTGCGCGCTTCTGCTCCAACCGATTTGGCCCAATTTGGGACTGAAAAAATGTATTTTTCTCTTTGGAAGCGTAAATGTGTGCTCAGCATTGAACCTTTTTATGGAGGTAAACAGACTTTTTTAATTGAAATTCCTCACAAAAATATAATCAATTTTTTTTAATTGTTTGTGTGAAATTCGTGTTTTACACAAGCTAAAGATTGCTTATTTACGAAGTATGTTTCATATTCTGCATCATTGAATCAGTAAACGTGTGACAAGAAACAGTGGAAAAACGAAAAGAAATTCAAAAAGAAAATAAAATGAAATATTTTTTGATATTCGTTTGGTTTGGCTTGTTTACGATGGCTGTTAATGCAAACTCCGGTGAAACGCACGCTGTTTTAAAGAGTTTCAAAGAATATCCAAAGTCATCCGGAATTGAAGGCGAGATTGTCGTGCGCCGTCGTCGAAAGCACGCTTGTGAGAATGGTGTACGAATTTGCCGACGTCAGTGCAAGTCATTGGGTATAGAAGGCTTGTACTGCACCCATTCCAAATGCCAATGCTTTTAAAATGTACACTTATGGCAATAAAAGAACAGATGTTAAGTAACCGTATGCCTCTTGTATGTGTGTGTGTGCGTGTGTGTGTGTGCGCATACATATAATGCAATACAACAGGTAAGGCGAAAACATGATATCGTCCTTGGCGGCACATGACTTTAAGATCGCGTAACTTTAGCAACACTAACATTATCAAGCTATAGAATAGAATGGTGTCAGTCCGTAGATAATTAAAATAGCAAATATAGTCTTGTTCTCGTTAATCCAGTTGAATGTTGCTACAACTTTAAAATGAACTAAAGTTCACTTCGATCAAACGGTGACACTTTCAAGATTTCGTAAGGAATTTTTGCTTGCTTTATGGAAATTAACGAGAGGCGAATAGTGTGCTCGCGTCCTCTGGGGAATTGGGGAAGACCATCATACTTCACTTTATGAACACTCCGCTCTATTAAGATAACATTTTTTGCTTTCCAGAAAGAAAGTAAGTCAAGGAATTTCGAATATTGACAAAGGTCGAAAGACGAGTCCGACAATGTCCGCGGCAATCGTGAACTAAATTGCATACACGATGACAATGCCAGGTGAAGTGACGTTTTGTGTTAGATGGTACCGTGTGTAATAAGTTGATTAAACTTGGCCGTTCCCCTCGCTGTTATCATCGATTGATGCGAATAAAAGTCATATCTCCCACCATGACTGTGGCAGGCCACCTATTACTTAAAGTTTTTACACGATTTAAGTTTGTTTCCCTAACTGCTGAATGCAGCTTAAGTGCAGTGACTGATACGATTCGAAATGTGTGTGTTCGTTTTTTGCTGCTTTAATCATGTGTTTGACTTAAATGGAAAATAAATTGAAATCGTGGTGACATTGTTTCAGCTAAAACTTGTGATATTGCGGTGCATTTCAGCTAACTCTTTAACTATTTAATTAAAAGTCCTTTACGCTCTCTTCTCGTTATCTAACAATAACCATTATTGTGATTAATTTCCGTTAGCCATTATAGGTCATTATTGCTATTAAAAGCGCGCGTATACGTTATCCTTTTAGGCCGCTTGCAGCACATTTTAAATTCTCAATTTACTATGACTTTATCGAGCACACAAGTCTATTATCCTTCCTTTGGTCTATTATGCAATTTGTACTAATGTAGTTAATTGCCTTAAGAAATAAGGCGAACATGTTGGAGAAAGTTCCTGGACTTTTCTGAAAAGTTGATTACAATGGTAGATAAGATAAAAACAACAAAACGACAACATAAACAAGCAAACACATAACCATTGTATACTCGAAAGCTGTAGTCAAAGCAGTTGTAAAGTGTGCGACTGTTGAAAATGTTTATCGAAACAATGGTCGTCCGGCAGTATAAATAAAACAAATACCCAAAAAAAAAAAAAGAAGAAGAAGAAGAAGAAGAGAAACGAAACGAAATGGGCAAAATAAGACTTACTTTTGTCACAAGTTTTCTATTACAAGGTAGTAAATGTGTGTTTATCTAGATCCACTCGGACTCTGGAAAGGCAAATGCTAAACTGAAATATTTCTATGCACACAAGCCTTCACTTTTGATTTGATCGCCAGGTGAGGCATAATGTTAAAGTGAATCTTCTCTCTAACAAGCATTTGCAAGAGGACAAAAAAAAATAAAGCATTTGTAAATACCTACATAATGTACGTAATGTACGTTAACGTTTTGAAAATTTGACAATTTTAAATTTTTTTATGACAATTGTTTCTATCTTCAGCGATAATAGTGTCACTGATTAATGCTTAAGATTAGGCGAAATGTAATCTCTTCGAATTGATTAAATCAACCACAATAAATTTCGTGTAGGTAGATATCACAGTTCATCAGTTTGGAAAACTCTTTCCACACGAAAGGAAAGAACCTCAGGCAATGATCGTTTGAAGGTCAGCGTAACACTTGAATACTTATACCTTGCAATCTTGCAGACGTTAGAGAACTAATGTAATCCTTCTGATCTGAATTTTCACAGAGATTCAGTAAATATTTCAAAATGTATTTCTCACAACTTTTCCACTTACAGTTAGAGAATATAAAAGGCACACCCTTTCACGTGAATTAGAGCCAACTTCCCCTTCCTCTTGTTTAAGAGCAACGTCCTTATGTAAATAAAGCAGAGTTACCCGCTCAATCCTTAACATTTAGAAATACGACTATTGTCAATAAGATTCACTCATTTTTCACAGTTGGCGTATTCCCGTCGCCTTTATCTATCACTTAAAATTAAGCAAAGCTTAGTTTTAATTTTCAACTGATAGGGCCAATTCCCTAGACCTTTTAACGTCTTTAATGTACACTACAACCGAAGCGATCCTTTCAAGGCTGCAAATGATGCAGGAAAATGAAAAAGGAATTCATTTGTTCATTTGTTTCATTTGTTCATTGTTTCATTTGTGCATACACGTCACTTTAATTCTATTAAATCTAAAATTTTATTATTTTTTTTTTCTAGAACATCGTTACTTTGAATACTTACTTTCACTCTTCTTTCTTTATGTTCCTTCTTCCGGAAGTTTTTTGTAAGATCTCCTGTTAACCAGCCTGGCCAGCATTCAACATATTATTGATTGTTTGGCTTTACATTTTAATCTGGCCGCACATAAAAAGTTTTCTTTAATTTGGACATACGTACAAGTCGCTCATATCTCATTGGCCTGTACTTGTAGTTGTTATGTAACGGGCGATGCGTACCGTGACGTACAAGAGCCCCTGCTCATAGCCCTTCAGCTGCAAGATTCGTGTGAATCGCGCCATTTTTTCAGGTTCGGAGCGCTATATGGTCGTCATACACCTGCTTTATGATACGGGACGTAGGCACGCATTCGCAGAGAATATGTGGGCACGTTTCCATTGCCCTTTGGCAGAATCTTAATCAGCCGGTATTCGACAAATCTCAAGTCTGCACCTACTGCATACCCAAATAAAGGAGAATAAATTTGTCATGGACCAAGAAGTTGACTAGAAGTCTTAACTTGCGAGAAGTTCGTGAGCAGAGATATAAAATTGTTTAGACGTAAAGTTTTCGGTTGATTTTCTAGCTAGTTTTCTCGAGAGTTTACGTGTATTTGCCGCAGGACACTAAATGATTGGTATACGGCCTTGATGAGACATAATCACTACAGCACTTAGTGCTTGCTTGTGAAAGCATTCTTATAAAAGGCGTTTCCTAGCCAAATGTCATTGTGCAATGAATTTGCCGCAGCTGCTTTTTATGACTATGAAGTTAAAAATCAAAGTGACCGCTGCACTCGAAAACAAACAATCCAAGTGAATATCCGGCTTTACTTACCCAGACCGTGGTGATGGTAACACGTACTCTTGAGGAGGAAATTATGGTAATGAGGACTATGTTCCAATGATGAATTCGTTGTTCTTTGCCAACTGTTAAGGCTGTTAAGAAAACTGAGAAAGGAAGACCATAAAGGAGACCAGTAGTACGCATCCAACGAACTAACATATCAATGCGTGCACAGTTGGGATCGATCAACTAACACGACAGCAATTAAAAAATCAATTTTCAGGATTCGATTGTCAGTTAAGCTTTTTGTCTATTGTAAACGGATCGCGTTCGTTATTAACCTTGACCTGTTGCTATCAACTAAGAACAAATGTTGCGCCTAAAGGCAGACTGTGTTCTCAATGCCACAATCTGACGAATTCACGACATTCTCGTCCTTCGTTTAAGGCGCGAAAAGGCGAAAAGTTAATTAAAAAAATCTAAAGCAGTCATCGAGTAGATATTTGCGAGACTCATTTAAAGAGGTGAAAGTGATCGACAAACTGATGCGGCCACGACTGAGAAAGCTTTTGTCTAAAGGTCGTTGCGAGTTAGCCACCTTTCGAATTATTTATTTTTCATCCACACACGCTTGATGCTTTGCTAAAGTTCGTGTGGTTTAGAAACGTGGGCGATCTTTTTTTTAACAACATGTTCGTTCCAGTTAGAATGAATTTAATTAAATAAAAAAGTTTATTTATCTATATGAGTACGGATATGCTTATAAATAACCGGTAATCTGAATGCGTTTTTTTCCCTAAGTACCCGAAATACTGTAAGGGAGTCCTGTCATGGCTACAAATAATGTTGATACAGTTGGATTTTGTGATTAAATTTGGTCGAGCGCACAAATGATTGTTGTCGATACATCGCACGGTGGTTACAAAAATAAATGGATTTTGTGCGTAACGTTATTATATGATTATATAGGTTTTAATATTATTTTTAATTGGTTTGTTGTCCGCTCTTTTTATGTTACTATAACTAATTAAGGCACATAATTATTATTATTATTCCGCGTAATGAGATAGTTGTGATAGCCAGCAGCATGGCTTCCAAATCTATTGCAATTTATTCAATACTTCACATGCGGGGTAATACGTACTAATGTATGCATTAAAAATGGGATCATTATTCTAAATTTACATAAAAGTCTATAACAAAAAAGAAAATTTATATATAACACGCTCATTATTACATAATGTTTTTTTTTAGGTTATTTTTGAATAGTCCAATGGAGTGTCCACCATGCAAAGCAGCCACAATTTGTTTCGCCTTTCTTACTGTACCGCTGCATCTTGGATACCACATCAAAGATATTCTACACGATTCAATGATTCAAAATCTAGCGATAATCGGATCATTTTTTTTTTAGTTTATGTTTAAAATTTCATTTTCTAAGAATTAATTTGATTTTAGTACGCGACCCCAATCACATTTTCATTCCTTATCCTACTCGTACTACAGGATATATAAAATTTTTTTGTACGCACGTAAAGCCTAGATTTACACCTTTTATTACACCGATCGATTTAATACTTTCCGAATCAGAATTTTTGGCTGGATGTGCCCACCTGCATACATGTCTGAAGTCTGAAGTGTGGTCGCGTTCGTTATGTGCTTACGACATACATGATTTAGTTTCATGGCTTCGACAGGTTAAGTGGTATTTGAAATACCACTTAAAAAAATTCAAAAAGTTCAAAAAATTTTCTTCATTAGGAAAATTACGAAAATGTCGAAAACACAGGCTAACAGTAATTTTGAACGTTGAGAAGTGATATTTAAATTCGGTGTGACGGCTCTGTCTGTTGTCATCAACTTATAGATAAAAACTCGCAGTATCTTTTATGCGGTATCTTTTATATGAGACAGTATAAAAAAATCTAGCTCAATGCTCTTCTCCCAACATTATTTTATTACATTATTTTATACATAAAATATATACATTATATAATAAATTAAATATTAATATATATTATATTAAATTTGTCGTCCGCACACTTGGGATCGACTATCCGTTTATTGTACCGATCGTTTCACATCAGCAATTCTGGGTCGATGTAAGCTCGTATTTCTGTCGGTCCATCTGTCCGTCTTGTGTTGCCGTATTCAACCTACATAACACAATGGATCGGCGAAACTAATTGGAACTAAGGTCTTCCATTTCAGATGTAATAATTTGAAGAATTCTAAACGTAATAAAAGGTGAATGAATGCCAAAATTCACGGTGTATATCTACTTTTCTAAAGTTTCTGTCTTATATTCTTCAAATCATTTCCATTTATGTTGGTGTATATATACACCAACATATACATTTGTACATATATGGTACATTATTTTCAGATATGTAGATATACGCCCGTTTTGTGTATCCGTAGATTTCGGATTTACAATGAACGCTTTCAATAGAGTGTAAGATGAAAAGTCGTTTATGCCAACAACTTGAATACAAAACTAAAATAACTTTTAAATAACTTTTTTTACTTCGGAGAATTCGTTGTCGTACGTACATAAACATATTATGTATTTATACATTTTATAATTGATTAACAAGTTTGCAAACATATATTTTCCTATGCACTACTTTGTTCTTAACTAGTAAGTTTCAGTCTTTTGGAGTTCATTATTAATTATGATTAGATGAATTTCGCGCACCAGATTTCAATGTTTCAATGTTCAAAAAATTAAATAAAAAAAAGGAAAACACACTTAAGCTCTCTGTATGGCTGTGCTTATCGTTTAATACCTAGACCTTTACGGTGTAATAATTAGCTTAAGAAACTAACTAGCAAATTAAAATCAATCAATGTTTTGCATGTTTTTCAATTTTCATAATTTTTTGTTATGAAAGTAAGTATTGGATAATAAATAGCATAAATTATAGAAATTAACATTATGGACAGACAATACATGTCGATTGCGCATAACTTGCAATAGCTAACAGCACGCGACCGGTTTGATCATGGATGAATTGAATGAAGATAGGCGGCAGTAAGGACATTGAAAATAAAAATCTGCAGCAAATATGCATAGAATAAATTCTTATAATAAGTGGGAGACGTAATCCCATTGTATTCTGCAGATCCATAAAAAAGACTATGATATATAGAATAGAAAGTGCACATTCATATCCGATGTATCGCATCACCATTTTCGCTTATCATTTGAAATGTGGTGAGAAGTGGTCAGCATAAATGCATACACAGAAGAATATAAAAAATGCTTGAAAAGGCAAATTTTTTTAAAGAAAAAAAATACTTTATTCTCCTAAAATTTAAATTCGAGAAGAAATTGAAACTGTTTTAGAATTGTATTAAAGTGAAAAGTAATGGAAAGCTATAAGGTGGAGAATGCAATTAAAACATTAAGACTCAAACGCTTTTTTAAGATTTCCACTTAGCAAAGATCTTTGCTGAAAGTGCTCAGCCGACCGACCTCTTCTCTATACGAGTACCTTTTT
Organism: Glossina austeni; assembly: GCA_000688735.1. NCBI lineage: Eukaryota > Metazoa > Arthropoda > Insecta > Diptera > Glossinidae > Glossina > Glossina austeni. The sequence continues at coordinate 34,894 of KK503111.1, read as the reverse complement.
CTCTTGTTAAGCTAAATGCCTTTATGTAATATGTTCGACTCTTTATGAGACATTTGTTTAGTTAAATTATTTGCTACTTAAGTATAAATAGTAATTAGATAACTCATACACAGCTACGCGCCACCGGTTTTCACATTACCGACGTGTCCTTACGGCCTCAAGCTACATGCATAAACATGTGTTTGCTTTTCACACGCAGCCAACAAAGGTATAAATAAACGGATGCAGACATACATTTGCCAACAATGTCTTTACAATTCTCACTCTCATAATTTTGCTCCAGAAGTGTGTCAAATGACAATAAGTTTCCTAATGTGAGTCTGTCTGCTGATATGCTGTTAAATGTCTTTAGTTGTCCTATATGTGTTCGAGCGTGAGTTTGCCGAGACACGTCCCCATTTAGTTTCTGACAGTGTGACTAAATGGCACATCATTAAAAGTTGGATAGTCAACAATAAGAAGTCTGTACTTGATTGTTTATAAGGGAATAGCAACAGACACAACAACAAAGAACTAAGAAACGCAACATTATGGAAAAACTGGTATCGTTAAAGACGCTATTTATGAACTTATTATTTGTTCTCAAAGGCAAACGTGAATCGCTTTTTGCCACATTTATGTCAGGTTTTCGCTGCATTTCTTCAATCATGTTCTCTACAAGAATTTGTTTATCATCTTGTGTTGTTGGTAGTACAAACAATTCGATGCGTTTTCAAAGGATGACTCGGGCTCTTATAAATGTTTCATGGTGACGTTTGATTTTGACGGCTTCAGGAAGGTTCGACATTTGTCAATATAATTGAGTTTAGAATCACTTTGACTTTCATACAAAAACCTTGTTGTTTAGTGTCTTCAATATGTCAAATTGTGTGCTAGCTAAGCAGCATGTGTGGGGCAATTTAGTTTTCGGGTTTATTTGGGAAAAAATTAAGGCGAATTGGTTCAAACGTTTGTAGAAGTTTGTGGTGCTCCAAGTGATAAATCAGATAAGGAGTGGTTTGGAAGTTTCAAGAACGATGAGTTCAGCGTTACAAACAAGCCTAGCTTTGGACAGACAAAAAAAATTGAAGCCATCACTCAACTTAGATTCAAACACCAGTTTCCGTACGATTGCAGGCAATGAGAATGCTTTAAAAGCGAACTGAAACCGAGAGATGTCGAAAGGCAACTTTTTCTTTTATGCGCAGAAGATTGAAAGACAACACAGAAAGGGGCTCGCTTCACTTAGTTCTACGTTACATCATTTGTGTCTGTAAATCTGATTATCCTTTCCTAATGATCTTTTAGGTAAAACCAGTGGTTGTTGTTGTTTACGTAACTAAAATCTTTCGTTTGTTTAAAACGTTTCTTTTTATTTGTCTTTGATTTCCTCTGTGAAGTTACGTCATGAAAAGTAACGCAGACTGTAAATTTATCGGCAGCAAATTCAACATCGGTTTAAGCTCTTCCAATCCGTCAGAGTGCAAGGTGAGTGCTCCCAGCCAAGCCGGTTCCATAAATAGAAATTTTTGGTGATAAACGCTGGCCATGCCAGTGAGCAATCCCCTTGCCGCAATAAAAGGGTTCGTGCTTGTTTAAAAAATCTAGCAAGAAAATAATATAAAAAAATATGAAAATTATATTAAGCCGAGACCGTGACTTTTACGCTGACCATCTCCATCAATACCGTATAAGACAACTATTAAAGTTGCAGCATACATTTTTTAGGATGCAATAAGCATTTTGTCAGCTCATTACCATAAAAGAGAAGGAAAAAAAGAAGGAAAGATTTCGCCCAGTTCTGTTAACGTAAAAAGATAGTGTCGAACCACCAAATGACGTGGAAATCCATTGTCTTGATATGACTTTTTATATATCAAAAATTCGTTTCTTTTTTTTTTTTTAAATAGGATCAATCACCCAGGGGATGTCAACTATGTGTGCAACATGGCGAGGATCTTGAAAAAGTGAGAAAAGGAAAAGAGATTTAGCGTGGGCGCAGCTTAGCAGGTGTTTGCTCAATCCTTAAGTCCTATCTATGGCTTTGCCGACCTTACCTTAAGATGATTATAATTTTTGTGTTGTACTTCTTTCCAATGTTGATTATAGTCATTAGAAAATTGGCGTTTGATAATTTGATTAAAATTTTATATTTTTGATAGTTTTTTTTACGCGTTTTATTACGCGTACCAATGAAGTTCTACTCAGTCCTTGTCTCTTTTCCTCTACAAAGGGAAGATAGAAAATACCTCCCTGCTGCAAACCATGCGCTTCCCATTTATTCTAATCTGTACAGAAAAAGGAATTAAGTTAAAAAATAATAAAAAGAAAATCCTCTTCTTTTATTATACTTATGCATACTTGTCAGAAAATAAAACCGAGACACTTTCAGTTTTATTTTCCTTTTCACCGCCTAACGTTTGCTCAAAATCACCATCAGGCTGTGGCTATTAATAATTTTATTCAATTGAAGTAAACCACCACCAGCAGATTTTCACGAATGTTTTATTTTTATGCGAAAACCACATTTTTTTGTTCAGTCTGTTGAATATGGCTTCCTAGTCGAATGAATATTTTTTCTATATGTCTCCCATTCTATCTATTCTAGCTTTAGTGAACATCACACAAAAAACATAAATGTAATCTTTTTTTTTTTTCTTTTTCAATTTAAATAGCTGATGCGTGACATCAGTTTGTCGATATTCTTCAAAGTGACTTGGCCTGGATTTGAAGCCATTTCACTTTCAAATTTACTTTTATGTTGTCTATGCAATTTTGGTGCTGAAATTGGCTACGAATCTGATTATATATGTAAAATATTCAAAATATTATTACATGGAAACATTGATGGCTGCGTAAGCTTTATAAGTTCAATGCCTTTGTTTTACCTCCGCTTGAAAGCCAATCTAGGTAAGGCTGCTGTTGTACAGTAGATTCGATAACTTTGTACGTGGCAATAAGGAATGATTTCATTCATAACACAGCAAAGAAAATAAGTTTCATGGGGCTCACAAAAAAATCTCCCTTAGAAACTGCGTAACTGAATAACAAAAAGTACTTTCCAAACAAAACAAATGATGGAGTATTTTAAAAAGTTTTAATCCTTCATTTTAAACATGGAGAGTTTTTCGGAATGTTTACAATTTAATGCCGTTCGTCTTAATACAAAGCGCGCATATACTTCCTCCCTTTTTCTATCTCATATACAGCATAAAAAATGTTGCGCAAAAGAAATCGCACAAAGAAAATAAATCGCATGAAACTAATCATCAATGAGAGTGGAAGTTATTTAAATTAAATATCGCTCAAGCTCACCGCAGCATCACGCATTCTCATTTAAGGACAACAATACTCTAATATTTACACCCATCTCATCATTTGTCAACTGTTTAGCTGCATTTCTCACTTACTCGAAAACTCATGATCGTTGAATGTATTTTCCATGCAGGTTGACATTGTTTCCTTTGAATTGTCCAAAGTAAGGTATCTATTACCGCTACTTGGTAAATTATACTCATCCCTAAATGAATTTCTCTTTATTTCTCAACAAAGTCTCGCCTTAACTCGATTCAGATTTCCCAACAGTGTAATGTGAACAAGCGAAGTGTCAAATCGTTGTTCTATATCCTTATTGTTAGTAAACCTCTTATCATCGAGCCATTTTTTCCTTTTGGAAATGGGAAACTATCCCATCAGCCAAGTCTGTTAATGCGCGACCAAACGCTCAAACTTTCGATCTTTGGTATCAGCATTCACATAATTTTTCCTTCCAATGAATAAATGAATATTAAAATATTGGTGTCTACACGAACACACTGCCGGGTCAATAACTCCGGAATTTTGTACTATAAGATTTCCAATGTAGTCATCGCCCGTGGTAAACTAATGTTTTATTACCTCCATGATTTCATACTAGTTTGCTACCCTTCCGCCATTATGGCTTTTTTGTGCTAAAATTTTTGGTTGTTTCAACGTTTCGGACATGTTGGCAGGACATTAATATCGACTACGATGATGAAGCAACCACTTAGCAGATGTCTTTAACGAAACAAGCGGAAGAACAGACATAGATATAATAGGTGCTTGCACGTAGTTTGACCAGCAACATCGATTGGTGGAAATGACAAAGCAATGCGAACTGTCAATGTGCACAACAGTTAAATTCGATGATTTCTCTACATAAAATACCAGTTTTCCATTTAATATTATTGAGTTGTTGAGGGTATACAGACGCTAATCATGGCTCGTAAATGCATTTTCGACATTCATTCCTTTCGTTGTTTGGTTTGACGACATCTGCTACCAAAGCCCTTCAAACGCTTTTAGAAGCTTATGGTGATGCTGCTCCAACATATCCCAATTGGCGATTTTGATGTCAATGACAAAGGCATAGAGGATCAAAAACTTCGAAGACAATGAATTGCAAGCCGTGTTGGCAAACTCAGCTCAAGCTCTCAAAGAACTTTCGAGCAGTTTAGCAACTGATGAATCAATTGCTTCCAGACATTTACAAGCGGTGGGAAAACATACCATACGTTTCAACATCGCGGGTTCATTGCTTGCCAGGCAAGAAAAGAAGAGTTTTCTGTAACTGGTGATGAAAAATGGGTCTACTACGACAATCGCAAGGGCGAAAAGTCGTGGGTTAGAAGGAGAACCATCGGCATCGGCGCCAAAGTGGAATATTCATGGCCATAAAGTTTTTCTGTGCGTATGTTCGGATAAGTAAGGTGTGGAAGGTCGAAATGGAACCGTTAGTGCAGATGTTTACCGACGTCAATCGCTGGCAAACCAGTATTGTTGTTTCAACAAGTTGTTGCTATGTTGCCAGAAAGATAGGAGGAAGTTTGGAAGTGTGGGAAGTGATAGTAAATATTTTGGTTAATACATTTCGTACCAATTTTACGTAGCAGAATATTGTCAAAATAAATCTAAGATCTTAGATGTTAGGAAACTCGTTTTTGATGAAATTAGGTAGGCAACGAAACGTAACGTTGGTATTGGAAAAGAAATTGCTATGAAGCACCAGCTTCGTTGCTTGCATTATAGCTGTATGTGCGTATGTGGATTGATGGGCTTAAAACTAGAAAAGCTGTAAAAATCGGCCTGAGATTCCCGTTTTAAGAAAAGTTATAAAAAATGTCGTCACGTTTTTTACTATTTTTTAGAATTTAATTGCTAATGTATTCTTGAGCACGCGGCATGCTTGGTACTCAGTGATTCAGAGGTCCCCCAAATAGCTGTACACCTGAAACTACTTGCACTTCACTTGAAGAAAAAAAATGAGTGTAATTAGACAATTGAAGATAAAGTATTTAATTGCATTGCCTTTGCTTAACACCGGTGCTGGAATGGACAAAACATTGCCAATGAATAAAGTGGGGAAAAAGTAAAGTTACGTGTAAAGTTATTTGTTGTATTGTTTTCTGCACATTTCGTAAAGTGCGAGTTGGATGCAGTCGTATATAACAAATTGCATCTCTTCGCACAATTTCTATTGTGCCCTCCACTGTATTTAGTGGAATACTTCAGTTTTGTGAAATTGTTTGAATGCTTTTCACATAAAGCTGCACATTTGCCACAGAATAAAACTGATAAAAGCTACCTAACTTTTCACTTAGTCGTTACATGCCACTTTACGTTTGTCTCCCTTTTATCAATATCAACATTGACACGGAAAAGAATAGCACGAATATTGAGCAAACATGGGTGTAGGAATCCGTAAATCATTTTAAACACAAACTCACACAATTACTTGCGGAATTAAGTTTTATTTGAAGCCACAAACTTTCTCCACTCATAGATAATTTCGTTTTGTTGAAAAGGAAAAGTATATGTGTACGTTTGCGTAAGAGAGAGGGCTTAAAAATGATGTAAAATTTGATCCCGACAAGAAAAGCGAAACACAGTACGATACATAATTTACTGTGCGAATTACCGCAATTACTACTTACCACGTTCGCAGTTTTCTACAAGCAGCAATTAAAGTCACATTTTTAGTTTTCTTGAGATTAAATTCGAATAATAAATAATCAAGAAGGGAAATATTACATATCCACTATCTTCATAAATGGCAAAATTTTTCATTAAGTTGGACAATCAGTCCCCTCCTCCACTGGACTTTGAAAAAGATCCTAAATTTTAGATGATGCCTGTAATTAATTACAAGCTGTTCACGGGAATATATAAAAATTTTCTTTTTCAGTTATTGCCTTCTTTCTGGCACAAACGTGAAATTTTGCATTCGACATCAAGGAAAATTCCGGTGCCATCAACTCGTTATTCGTTACCACTACTCGAAAACAAAAATTATAAAAGCAAAATCGAAGGTCACGCTTGCGCTAGTTCGCCAATGGAGGATGCAAGCTGATCTCCGCCTTTGCACCAAGATCGGCACATTCCAGCATATCTTGGAGTAAAAAGAAGGGGGGAAAATATTCGATCTTAAAAGACCAGTTTTGCGATACTATCACTGCAGACTAATAGTACAAAGTTTATAAAAATTTATTATAACAAGAAAACGATGTCTAATAAATGTTATAGACTTATGCGACCAATAAGTTGAACGAAAGAAAGCAACATGGACAAGACAAGGTCATATGGGTCTATCTCAAGTTCTTCTTGCCCGTGCACTAGAAGTAGTGTAGGATGTAAATATGCCACGCGAAGATGTCCCCAATTTTATAATTTCTTAATATTTTCCACAATATATTTTTTCTAATACTTTAGTACACGCTTTATAAATTCCTCAATTATTACTATTTTACGTTGCCTTTCATTTCAAACAAATTTTCGAAATATGCTTAATACCAATACAAAAAAAACTACATATATATATATAAACAAAACACTTTTAAAATGCTTGTGGCGTGAATAAAAGCTACGACAATGTTCACGCTTTAGAATTTTCCAACGAAATTTATTCTGAATTAATAAAAATTTATTTATTTAAAATAAATAAATAAATAAATTCCTAAATTTTCCATAAGCTCTCAGTACATCTGTCTAATGAAAAAAACAATTCTTTATAAAAATTTTACTCATAAGCATTGAACAAATGCTTCTACAAAGGGTTAAAAATTGAACAAATCGAAAAAAAATATTTCCTTATTTTTTAAATTTCTTTAGCTAAAATCGTTAAAATCCAAGGCAACATAGCTACACTTTATTCTAGCTTGAACAACGTTGATAGTACCTCTTTTGAAATTTTATTGCTCATATCATATCAAAAGATGTGAAGAAAAGTGTTGTTGGTTTCATTGCGTCTAAATATTTAAAGATATTTTACATATCTACATACAATGCTCAGTCTTTGGATTATCTGTATGAAATCAACCTATATATAAAAGCTTAACAATAAAACTTTATTGACTAACTAAATGCTGCCGAATTATAGCCTTAATATGGCGTTAAATGCCTATCGCCCAAGAACAACATTTGAGGCTTTAAGATGAATATTTGTCAACTATCGTAACTTTCTTCCAACAACGATGACCAGCAGGGTATACTTAATGATTTTCTCAAAGTAGCGAATTTTATCTGAACGCAATGCCTCTTCTGAACAATACAATACGAATACAAACGAATCATGTAAAATCAGTTTTTTATTTTAAGATTTTAAAATAGATCCCCTAGAGTAGGGATTACAATAGTTTAATATAAAGCCAACTTATTATCCCTTAAGTAGGATATCAATTTTTTTTTCTATGTTCTCATTCAGGTTCTTTCCGAGCTAATTGGCTGCCTACTCTTTGCTATTACTCTCAAAGAGATGAAGCAATCCAACGTTCAGAGCAGCAGTATCCACTTGCTTCCGACGTGCACGCGTATCTAAAGGTTTTTGTTCCTTTTCATTACAATTTGTAGCCTTTGTGGACAAACTTGAAGTAATTTTCTTAATTTTTTTCGATACCCGTTTGCGTGTACTTTTACATTTAGCACAATTACCTTCATTGTCCTTTGATTCATGCAAAATGGCGCGCATCTCACGTAGGGCCATTTTGCGTAGCAGACGCTTTCTTTTCTTCTTTTCTTTCTTAAGTAAATCTTCTTTCAGTGCAGAATGGCCTTTAACACTCCGTGAACTCAATTTGCTTAACATACACTTGTTTTTCCCTTGATTCAAGGAGTCACTTGTCTTATCATTAGTTTCGCACATTTCTGCTTTTACCTTCTTTTTATTGCGAAGTGACTTCTTTTTAATTGGTGTCGTAGATCCCTGAATTTTGTATTTAGAGTCACGTGCTTTTACGCTTGGTGTCGGACTATGAGAAGATGATCTTTTTCGAAAAATTTTATTCACGTTGTACATAGAGGCTTCCATTAGTGCTTCAGGTTCTCCTATCATGCCTAAAGTACGCTTTTTTCTGCTGGTATCATCAGATTTTAGGCGTGGCCGTTCGACTGGAATAGCAGCAGTCTTCTCTCGGATTTTCAACAGCTTTAAGACTTCACAGATGTCCTTTACAGGTTGAGCTATGAGCAGATCATTCGTTTCGTGCAACGTTTTCCTGGCTTCTGAGAAATGCTTTACTGGCACCACGTCAGACAGAGGGCAATATGCGACCTGATTTTCGTATTGACTTTGTCGTATAAGGAGATCATCTTCACGTTTAATTTTGTCATTTATAAATCCTCGCTGGCCACACGATCTTTCATTTGAATCTGCCATGACGTCTATGTCCATACGGCATGTGTTTCTGAATTTATCTGCTAAGTGCGCAGTGCTATTCATACTTTGAACGGTGTCCTTACTGTCACTATTGCATCCACCATATTTTTGTTTCGGTATTCTGCCACAGTGTCTCGTAGGTGGAGCTGCGGCCTTTTCGTCTATTATTAACTTCTCGAAATTTCTGCGAGTATCTTCTATAGCTTCATCATCAAACTTCTGCAAATACCAAATGCTTTCGGACAAAACTCGTGCAGATAAATGTCCTGCCAAATACTTTTCTTTCCTTTCCCGTTGTTTAACTAAATCTTTACATTTTATTAACGAATCCTTTTCGAAAAAATATAAATGCGAGCAATATTGATTGCGACGAATTCCAGGAGTCGCACTATTTCTGAAATCAGCTCCCGAAGATGTTCTCCAATTTCGTTGCTGGCTCAAGTCGAAATTCAAAAATTTTGGTATCGTCAAAAAGTCGAATGGAAACATTTCGACACACACTCGAGAAAGTCGTCCTATTATCACAAGATGTAAACTATTTGTGCACCAGTTATTGAAATGCAGCTCACTAAATACTCAGCTTTTCGTTATCTGCGATGATATTTTTTGTAACGACAAACCTGCACTTCTTTGCCTTAATTCCTTGCATTGAATATAAATATTTATTTTTAGATTGTGTGTGTGTGTGTGTGTTATGATGGATTAAGGGAAAAAGAAAACAAAATAATCTGTGCATAATAAACACGGCTCACTGAACACAGGTACTTACGTCGGGTTTATCTGTAAGATAACTATCCTAACCTATTAAATTAGTTTTGCAGGTTCGGGCATTTTTCCCTCATATTTCGAAATAGTTGAAGACAAAATATGATTGAAGCATTTTCCTGACCCTCCCGGATTAAAACCATATAATTTTGGCTAAGGGAGCTAGAAATGTTTTGCATCGTGTAAGTCGACAATTTTAAGAGACCATAAAACGAAATTCACAGCTCGTAAGAGGTTCGACTAGATTTTGAAAGATTGAAGCAAAGGCGAAGGATGAGAAGAGATGAAACGGCTGCACAAGGGTGTGAAAATCTAAAATAAGTGGCCAATATTTTGATTTCTAACATGATTCTGCCATTTTTGGTGTTCCGTAAATTTCTAAATTTTATTTCCGTCCTCTACTTGCTTGTCCTAAATGGTTCTCAGAAATTTGTATATTAATTTTCAATTCGATTTCTCTTATCAGCTAAAATTGAAACTTTTTGGCGTGTTCGAGCCGTATCACGTCTGTTCCTGCATATTAGTTTCAATTGTTCGGGTATGTCTGCCAATGGCCATGAAAAATGGGATTGTGGAGGATATATGACAAATCTAAAGTCCCTACTTTACAACTACATTCCTAGAAATGTCAAAAGGATATGTATTCGCTACGTTGCATGAAAATTCGGGCGGGCGGAAGCTGCCAATACATCTCAAGAAAGGATTCGGAATCACATTCGCACTTAGTATAGTAAAAGTGCGTCTATGTCAAGTTCTTTTGGGAGTTACCTAAGGCCGCAAAAACTTAATACACACTCACATAGCAAGTGATGCAGGGTATAATAAATGACGAATTCGATGCTTAGTCTTACCTGATTACAATATTTTCACTAGATTTGTTTTTCTACTTGGTGGATTTCCCGGGGATTGTTTTGTTGTTGTTGGCTGCTTTATCGCATGAAACCGGTAAATAAAGAATCACAAATTTTTTTTATATCCCCCTACGGGCTTCTTAATTTTATTTTTTTTTTTTCATTAATTGTTTTTCATTAATTTTATTTTCATTTTACTTACATTACCGGACAACATGATTCTCACAAATTAACAAATTTTGGCGAAACCGGGATATGTTTCTTTTCGTTTATTTATGGCATTGCATTGGTATTCCTCTCGTTATAATTCCCAAATTTTATCGCAACAAACTTAGTTTGCGCTCATTAATTTTAAGCTAAATCCTGCAACCAAGCAACCGTATCGCATGTTAACCTTTCGCTTATTTCATTCTTACTTCTATATCTATGCCACTTGTGGTACAGGGTATACTAAGTTAATGCGGACGTATGTAACGCACAGAAGGGCTTAAGATAGACTCAGCTTTTGTTATAAGAATTGATTCAGAAATATTTTCTGAATCGATCTAAACCTGTGTGTTCGTCTGTCCATGTAAGCTTGTGTTCAAGTCATAGGTTGTAATTTTTGAGATATTTCGATGAAATTTCCTACACAGACGTGTTTTGACCCAAGGACGAACGCTATTGAAAATGTAATTTAAGATACAAAAATATTAACTGCACCAAATTTGGACAATCTCGGCCTATTTTCGGGATCCTACACTATAAATAAACTCGCAACGATTCTTACGGAAAATAAGCCTTTACTTACAAAGTGGTCCGATTTTTAATAGACAGTTCCTTAATAGTAAGTTCACATATAAGCCGGGCATAATTTTTGCGTTCTATGGCAAAAATAAGCATTAGTTTAGACAATGCGGTGTATTCACAAGTCGTCTCGCCCGACTAAAATATTTTCAATTGTTTTTTCGTTTGAAGTTATCCGGGCAAAACACACAAGCAGACAGCATTAAACCGTATATTTATGTTCGTTTAGTTTGGAGTAGCGCTATGAATGTTCGATTTAAATACTTAATAGTCTACCAAGAGTGTAATGTCGTTATTTAGATGTCTAATAATTATCGCAGAAAGTCCGCACTGTATACTGATTGAAACAATTATATACAAAGAATCGTAAGGTAACAGCATAGTTGAAGAGATCGAAAATTATATCAGTCAGTACTCTTTCTCTTTCGGTTATTGACGATTCTAATGATTAGGATGGAAGCTTAGGATTTCTATCATAGAATCCAAACTTCTTGGAATGCCAAACAAAAACCACTCTTGAGCCTTACTTATCTGAACATTTAAGAGCAGAGCTATATTTCGACAAAATTAAGTCAATTTGACTCATCATCTTTGTAGAAGGCTTAGTCCCAAACCTGTCAATGTTCATATTAACTCTGGAATTGTTTGTTTTTCTTTGCAATAATTGAAATATTAAATTTGTGTGTAGAGATCGACATATCCAGCTGATCGATCGCTCACGTCTAGAAGATCGTGGAAGAGTTCATTTTATCTAGCGAGGGCGTTACGCAATAAAAATCGAAAGTCGAACTAAGTAAACATCAGGACGATTACGAACACATGGCGTTGAAAAATGGGAGAATCAAGCGCGCTAGACGATTACAATAACTTGAAGCTTGAAAGCAGTAACAAGAAGAAATAAACAAAGCAGCCAGTTCTCTGTTTTTCTAATATGCCTTCTTCAACTTCCTTGAAATCGTATCTGTAGATAATTTTTTATTTGTGATCCACGATACCTGCAATAAAGGAAACCGACAGAACGGAAAACCTTCTTTAATTTTAGTCTTTACCTTCTGGCAGAAGGTCGCAAATAAGCTTGCTTAAGTTCATTGAGGTAATGATATTTTGCCATATCTTTGGTGGAAAGGTGGAAAGAAGAATAGCCCAAAAAATATAATTTGACCGCAGTTTCCGAAGTTAGTGGCTTTTAAGCCAAACCCCTTTGACGAATCTATCGCTAATTTTTTACTATAATGCGGGCAATAGCAAAGTGGGTACATTTTTAGTTTCAATAGAGAATAAGAATGCTTAACAGATTTCCCACGGAGCATGCATACCATACTTCGTAGGGCTTCCGCACTAAAAATACCAATGGCATGAAAGCGACGCTCGTCAGTTTTCATTTTTCAACTTGCGCCAAAACGAACTTCTGGGATGGCCAGTATCGCAAAATTAATATGAAGTTGAAATTTTTAGATAATCAAAAAATGCTCCGATAACCAGTCGAAGTAAGACAAACAGGAAAATATTGTCATCCTTTGGTCAATGACTAATAATTGATCAGAGTGTGCATAAAAATATTCGCCCTGACCTGGTGGTAAAACTAGTCTTTAATTTCTTTTATTGATACGCCTATAATCGACGATAGAGTATTTGCTTCTTCACGTTCACCTTACGCTACTTTTACTGAATAACTTTCGATGTTGTTGTACGCTGTCATTTTCTATGTTATATTTGTGTACATAAATAAATAAACAATAAATAACGTAATAAAATTTAAGAAAATAATAAGCGTTTCTGTTTCCGATACACATATGTTTACGAATTCGGATATGAAGCACACATTCTGCTTATATTACAAGCATAAGTCGCGCTCCTTTTTTGTGCGTTTCTGTGCGGGTTTTTTTCTTATTCCAGATTCTCAGGTTGATTTGCAACCATATACATACATATACATATATATCTACATATTTTTACAAAGCCGTATTAAGTTTATGCACATGTGTGCAATTGACTTAACTTTCATTATTCCGATCTCTTCAGAGTCATGTCTTGAATCGATATGAACTTGGCTGTCCCTCCGTCCAACTGCTATTCTTGTTTCCTTGCGCTTGTTACACCGACATGTTTTGACCCAAGGATGAGTTCTATTGGAAATGGTTCGAACCATTTTGGTTTTCGACCATTTTCAATACAACTTTTACTTTGAAAAGTCGTATTAAGTATGAATAATAAAATCGACTTTTTTAATCCTGGCACATGTTTTTTTTTAATTCTGTAAAATAACAAAAACAATGCATTATCAAAAATGATCTCTACATCGACGGTTATAATTCCTCCTCGCTTTCTTCCGCTTTTTTTCACTCATTTTTTGCCCACCTGCGTGCATTTAAGAATTTAATGGAATATGAAATTCAATAAATTTTTTATAATTAACAAAAAAAAAAGAAAAACAAAATGTGTACTTACCTGGAAAAAGCAGACAATCAACAGATGGAAAAATTTTTAAATTTAACTCCAGCCAATCGAACATCTGAACAAACGAACATAAGGGAACTTAATGACGCAGAAAAATGATAAAAGCTGGTTGATTGTTATTCTACTTGAGCAAAAATTTGCAGTAAACTTTGGTGGTATGAGCGAAAATCCCACAATGTTATTGTATTAACCTTAACTTATGTTTGGAGATAAACTAAGATATTAAGAATTTATGTTTGCTAGAAAAAGGGAATTCATTTTCCAACGTGTGTTATAAATATTTATTCCACGCTTTGTCATTTGTGACAGGGAAACATTTCAAAGTAATTCCAATCTTCAAGACGAAAAAGATGCGCCTTTCCTCGTTCGTCTCACTGGCCTATGCTTGTGGTGTCGAAAAATGACAAAATGTAGCACAAGATTATTAAAAGTGAGGTCATTTGATGTGAGGCCAAAGAGTTATACAAACGCTTGACAGAATTTATGATTTTTCAAATCAAACTTTTATGTTCGAAACTTTTTCTTTAGTGTGCACCAATCACTCAGGGAATGTCTCCTATTCGTCTAATACGGCGACGGTCAGAAAGAAGTGGAAGAAAAGGAACAGATAGAGACATGATGGCCGCAGCCTAGACAGTGTCTGCCCAACCGCCACGTGTTATATCTTTACCCACGGAGCACTCACTACACCTACGAATAGAGTAAACTCTACCGCACTTAAGATTTGAACCCTTGAATACTGATTTCTTAATCCTGTATAATTTGTATGTATAATTTGCCTAACATTGTTATCCAATTGTTTTATTGTTTGACACATCAAACTATTCGGACCTAACCAAAAGAAATTATTAAAAACGATTATAAGCAAACCTAACGTTCTCTCTCTCTCTCTCTCTCTCTCTCTCTCTCTCTCTCTCTCTCTCTTATTTATATATTATATATATATGTATGTATATATAGATAGGTTAATACCCTACATCAGGGGTAGGTAGCATTTCCTTCAGCGGGTCAATTTTAATTTCCACACCCCGGCAGGGATAAAAATAAAAACAGATTGAATGAATTAACAAAAAAATAATAAACATTTTTACAATAAACATAAACTTGGATATGTTCCTGAATACTTATTGCTATTGAATAGAATGCAATTCGTTAGCAGCTATTCGAAGAAATGCCTCTAAATATTCACCGGCTTCATCTTGTATATTCGCAAATAAACATTTCAAGGTCCAACAACTATTAATAGCGACACATTCTGCATCAATTTTCCTTTTTTCTAAATCGCTCGTTTTGCGGTCTAATGAACAACAACAAAGAGCCGATTAAACATCTTTCACATTTGATAGGTGCACAGCTGGACGTTTGTGTGGCAAAATCGTCTAAATGGTCTAAAAATTGGCCTAAAATGGCAATGTGTCAGAAAAAGAATAAGTAATAAAAGTTGGACTACAAAGATCCATTTATTGAAAAAAACTCCACATAAAGGTTCGATTAAAAGTAATGCGCAAAGTCAAACTTTTAGTATTTTATGAGGAAAAGAACTTGAGAGTAATAAAATCATTGACAAGAGAATTCACTTGACAAAATTTGGGTGATGTTAGTTCAGGTTTTGTATCACCTCCAATGCATAGAGAAGGCCGTGAAAATGAACCAGTTTCGGTATTTAATCAAGAAAATAAATGTATACTTGTATTAGGCGAAGTGATGGAGGGTATTTAAAGATCGGCTTTGACCAAGTGCAGTGTTTTTACTTGTTTTTGTTATTACCGCAAGTCTTGTTTACAATTTTGACTATGTTTTTTTTTTTTGAAATTTCGTTTCTCCTTCCGATTGAATCGTATTATTAATTAGAAATTTTGTATAAACTCCTATAGGAGAATGCACTGAGTTCTCTTGTTTATTAATTACATTTTGTAAAGTATTTGCACATTTTGTACCAAAACTACATTAAATATATAAAGATAGCTTAATAAAAACAAATAAAAACACGTTAGTGGGACATGGGCCTACACGGCTTTTTCTTACAACGATCTTTGAAAATAAGGCCCGATGTTGGAAGTGCTCGACAAGGTATTCCAATCCAAAATATAGCCTGACAGCCAGACGGACAGGCAGACAGAGGGACAGGCAGACAGACGGACGGGCAGACAGACGGCCGGGTAGACAGACGGACGGGCAGACAGACGGCCGGGTAGACAGACGGACGGGCAGACAGACGGACGGGCAGACAGACGGCTTTAGATAGGTACAATAAAAGGTGAGTCCTTCTCGGTGTTGCATACATCCGCACAAAAGTAACACACCCTTGTGCTATAAATGTTGTGAGGGGTATAAAAACTCTTCAATATATAGAGAAATATTTGCTAGAGCATTTGAGTTAAAGGATTTTGAACGCATTTTATAGAGACTCGTAAAACCAACATCTTGCACCGAAAAGCGCATAAATTTCAATAGTTATTTAAATATTCCCCACATCTTGTTAGATACGGTTTTGTTAACCATGTTGGAAAGCAAATACTAACGGAAAAGAAAGCAAAAAAAAGAAAAAAAAGGAAAAAAACAATAGATACAAACGAATTTGTACACACATAAACGACCAGTTAGTATTCGCATGAGCGGGAATGCATTTTGCATACAATACCATAAAGTGCAGGTGGTATAGATATGTGGTCGGACGTTGCTTACATATACAGACATTTCATTTGCATATTTTTTCTTCCCCTTTTTTGGCCATTAGTCTAACTTTAAGTTTAAAACAAAAGCGCACTGACTTTGTGCACTGAAAAGTTCCGAATACTGAGATACAGCACAAAGTTACATTTGCAGATACAACGCTAGCAAAAATATGTCTAATAGAAGGATGTTTTCAATTAAGAATTATTAATGGCTAAACTCGATTTTGAGAGGAGGCGCGGCAAACGTTAAAGTCATATGTTGAAAAACAGAACTGCATTTTATTTACCTACTAATCTTAAAGCTACGATTATCTAAACTATATCTTCGTATTTATTTATTCTATAAGTAGATAAGAACATGTTTAACGGCTTAGTGAAATTTTTAACTGTACAGCAAACCGTACACGATAATGAGTTTATGAGAGCTTATGTAGCAACAGAGATCAACGAATCCTTGCATGTGTAGCGTTGGAGCCTCGGTAATGGAAATAACTCCGAAAAAAGAAACCGCACGGAAAACGTTGCGGTACAAAGGTATATCAAGTTTGTGCGGACGTATGCAACACTCAGAAGAACTTGGGATAGTCCCACCTTATATTATTTATAAGCTTGTCGGCCTGCCTGTCTGTCCCTCTGTCCGATTGACAACCTACAGGCGACAATTTCTGAGATATTTTGATGAAATTTGGTATTCTGATGTCTTTTAGTCCAGGGACGCAGACTATTGAAAATAATTTCGACCAAATTCGCAACACACTTGGATGGGTATCTATCGCCCTACCCGCATCTACGTAATATCTTTGATAAACATTTCAACTGTTTGGATGGGATGATGAAAAAAGGACCCACGCCCAATAAAAGTCAAAGCGTAACGAAATTTAGTTTTTTCTGAGTCTTTTTAAGTTAAATGAAGGAAAGGGTGAATACGAAGAGATTCGGTCACAAACGAACGTGAGCTACTTACAATAAAACCGCCCAAATAATTATGTACGTGTACGATGGCTTCATGCAAGAGAAAGCGGTATATTTATAATAAAAAACCTAAACTTTAATTTGTATATAATAAAGATTTGTTTGTGTGTAGGGGTTTGAGAATTTCGAAGATAATTCATTCTATTGCATCAGACTCTTTATCAACCATTAGGTTGTTAGTTGTTGAAAAATGTTTAGCCAACTTCTGGTGGATATGTGCAAACATGTGCGTGATGGTCATTAGCAGATATTAGTTTACTAATGACAGTTTAATGCTCTGGCGAAGCTTCAAAGTGCCAAAATGTAACCAAAATTAGTAAATCAACTCATGGTAAAGTTTTCTCAATTCAGTATGACATGAGCAACGAAATTTTATATATATACGAGCAAATTGATTCGCTCACACATATAAGAGAACTTTGGTGAATTTTGATTCGTTTTTCTTGCATTCTTTTCTATATTTTATTCGTTTTACTAAGAATTTTTATCAGCGGGTAAGTGAAGATACGGTTAGCATTATTAGGATCAATATTTTCCAGGACGTCAATCATTCCCTATAGAAGATGAAATGAGCTCTGGATTGACTATTTTCCATGGTCTTCGTTGTTTTTCTATAACTCAATGTTATATAAAAATGCTTTCCTTCAATTTCGACAAAACATTTTTATACAATTTTTATGTCGCTTTCTTTTCATATTCTTTTCATATCCTCTCACAAATTGAAAAGTTTTTATCATAATCACAATAAATAAAACCATTTGTCGAAATATTTAACTCAATCGTTGAAGATAGACTGCGGGGAGGGATGTTAGACAAAACTTAAATAAACTAACGTAATGTAGAGAAAGAAAATTTATTATCGACAGTTTTCACACTTCGTTGAAAAACGCAGAAACTTATGCCAATTTCTGTATTCTCTCAAGAAGCGTACACAGTAATGAATTACTCTACGACTCTGTTTGAATAGCCAGATGCTTGACTCTATAGTGGCCCTGTGCTTGTTATGCCGGTTTGCTGGTTGCGGGTTGATTTATGTTCCTTGATTATTTTGGTTGTTTGGTGGTTTTCTTCTTCTCTTTTTTTTTTGTCTTTTATTTTGGCAAAGTATGGCTTAATGATGATGCCTACCAGAGCATATCTGATACCTTCGACCTGTTACAGATTATTTTTTATTTGTTAAACATTTGTTAGGTGTGTACGACGAAGTTTTCGATCAGCCTTAAGATTGTAACGCTTTAAATGTCATCATTTTTGTGGGGAAAACAAGGCAGGAAAGGAGGAAAACAAGGAAAGCATTTGAGTCATGAACATCTTTGAAGGGTGAGTATGGGAGTTATTCACATAAGCAAGGTTATAGCTTGCCATACGAAGTTGAAGCGAACAATATTAAAGCAACTATACTACGGCCCTGACAGAATGATGCGTTATTTCGTTTTTAGAGAACGGGACGGGATTCAACTTTTTCAAATTTTTGCAAGGATTTGTCAGTGTTGGCGTACCAGTGTTGGTTTCGTATGTGTACAAACAAATAGAACACAAAGAAAAAAATGTTCGTAGAAGAGGTAAAGCTAGTCTTTATAATTACAATAAATTATTGTGTGAATAGTGATCTAATTGCTTCTGAAATAAGCGACTGTTCATCGTTCAAGCGATTAAGTGCACGAAAGTGTTCACACCTTCTTTTTAAAAAACAAGTACAGACATCTTAGTGTAACCACTTTTCGGATTAAGGCTTCATCTAAAATACGTGATTGTAACAAATTTCATCAAAAAATATCTTAAAAATTTCGGCCTGTAGGTTGAACAAAAGAGAGCAAAACAGGCGGGCGCACAGACCAACTTAACTCGATTTAGAAAGTGATTCTGAATCGACCGTACTTCTGCATCACAAGTAGTGAAGCGTACAATGACTCTCTTACGCTCTTATTACAGCAATAATTTTCCCTTTGACGTTTGTTTAGGAATCATTGTAAGCAGTTTTTCTTTATCTCTTTGCAAGTCTGCAAAAAAAATATTGCTCAACAAAAAATACACTCCGCGAAAAATAAAGTCTCCCTCACGTATATGTAACGATAATTTTTCTATATTCATATTTATCTGTCTGCGCGTATATATTGAAAATATTGCGACATAATTAAATCCGGCATCCGACAAACTTAGTTAACGAGCACGTTGTTGTGCATGTTTTCTACGGCTGTGATCAACTAATGGTGCGGAAACCAAGTTGTCAACGTGCTAAATAGATTTTAAATTGTCATTCAATCCACCAACTATTCAATAATACTAACAACATCGCTATTTGCTAATATCTGCATATGACAGGGATGATGGTTGTTGAAACGTTAATACCGCTACATACTCTCACGTTGATACTTGCATGTATGTAGCATGCATGCGAATGTACAATATGACGCTGTGTCGAAAAAATTGGTAGCAGTTAAGGGCAGCATTACAACAAACGGTCGGGTTTTCAATAAAACATAAACAAAAAATGGAAAAAAAGTCACAAAAAATGATTTACATAAATATTTCGTTATTCTAACAACGTGATAGATTTACTTAATGGAAATCCGATATAGACTAACGCGCTAGCTTTATGTTTTCAGAAGCCCGGAATACTAATTTTTATTTTTGAAATAAACCCTTCACCCTCTTTTATGGATTTTAATTAATTGCCTATCATAGAATCTAATGAGTTTCAGAAAAAAGAGTGACGTTATTAGGGAACTCTTTCCAAACAGTCATATACATCTTGCTCGTGTACGACCAATTTGGGAACATTCATATATAGTCTGAATTCCAAGTCATAGATGACGCAGTAACCTTATTGAATAGGTACAGCAAAGTATTTTTTTTTTGTTCTGTGGGGGTTACGGTGCTTTAATGTTTCCGCTTCAGGAAAAGGGTTCATGCCTACCGATTTTTCCACACTGGAAAAGAAAACGCAAGACATTGGGAGTTGCCTTTAAGGATATGCAACATCTTTCCCGTCCTTTACTTCGGAGCATCTCATTTAATGCCCCCGACAGATTCGTGAGGCTCTCTGAAGCAGTTTGTTTGTGTAAGACGAGGAGACATATTTGTTATTAAGTTATCGGACCTTGCTTCGTCCCTGCTTTACATAACCCCACTTCTATGGATGAGCGTGGTATCTCAGGGCAAATCGCTAAGATTTACTCCGATCTTTCGAAAGTGTTTGATAGGACCAAAATAATGGCTTTATGTACACTTGGAAAAGTTAGCCTATAACGACGTCTATCGGAACCGGGTAACACTTGATAGCTTCCTTCAACCGAAAGAAACATTTTGGATACGTTTCACTTCAAACGAATGAAACGGATTGTTTCAGAATGGCATGGCTTTAATAACTTTGTATGTATATTTATGCGAGCTCGTACACATTTTAATGCATGTATATACATATATAATGACGTTTCTTTACTTGTAATATAATGTAATGTCATGTAATGTAATTACCACAATAGTTAGGGGATATGTGAGCGATGTCTGAACATTATCTACAATTGCGAAGTGAATTTATGTAAAAGGGAAAAAATAATATGCAATGGTTTAGATCACCAGAATCCCAATCCAGAATACACTTCCAAATTATCACGAGGTTATCTGGAATATACTAAGAGAAAATATCCTTTGTTTCGACAGTCTTTCATTCGTGCCAAAAAGCCATTCGATACAATTGTAAAGTAAATAACGAGTGTTGTTAGCCCTTCTCTAAAAAGAAGTTTTGTTCTCAGTGATGACTGCTTTACTCTACGGTTCTCGTGTAGCGTAATACAAACTTCAATCGCATTCGAGTACTTTGATATTTCGAGGATGCTGAAGTCATAGGTACTTTGTAGGAGTAGAAGACAATAACGCGTATCGTGGCACGTCTTAGACACGCTTGAATACCTTTAATGATATCTCGCATTCCCTGCTTTCGTATCCATGAATGAGCTTCAACCAGGAAATCCTCGTCATACTGATCTCATTTATATTTTCCAAGTACTGAATATTTACATTAAATTTTTAATATGTTTTCACTAAATCTTCGTCTAAATTTATACTTTTTGTTTATCGTAAATCTGGGTTTTCAATTCTTCCTTTATAATCATGTTTATATTAGTTTAAGTTGTCATCCTACAAATTTACTGTAATTTCAGCTAACATTCTTTCTAATCGAAGACTCTTTTCTCTAATGTGCCCCTTGGCCGCATGTGTCAAAGACTTTGCGTGCTGGCAAGTGACAAGCCAGACAGCATAAAAACGTGTATTTGTGTAGTCGAAATCATAAATCAAACTTTTAGTTTCTTGCCAGGAGCGATGACACGTTTCGAGTCGCTGTCAGTTTCATATCAATCCAATCGCCGCCTCCGCGATGCCACGCTGATGTGCTTTTGTTTGGAAAGTCGTTCAAATGCATCTAAACATTTTGTCAAGACATCTGTTAGCGCACCAGAGAAGTTACAGCTGAACAGGTTCGCAACCCTAGGCTGTAACTTCTCAGCAGGCATTCATTTGATCCGGGCAATTGTTTTCGTAGCGCTTGGATTTCAGCGCTCGAAATTTCAAAAAAATGTCTTTTCTCGGGTAAACATTCTTTTCACCATGTTGTACAAGATTATTAAGTCAATAAAAATATGATTATGGTGATGGTGTAACCATCATGGTGGTGGTGGCATGTAAATGCCTTTGTAAAATAGCAAACGCAAGATATGCGCACTGAATGTGTAGCTTATGTGTGTGCTTGAAGATATGTGAATGCAAATTTTACCATCAAAGAGGGGGAATGAATATACATATGGGTAACGTAGAATAGAAAACTGGTGCGAGTTGTTTGTTTACGCTATGCATAAATGTTTACTGTATAATAATAAAAACAAGTAAAAAGTTTACGGTGGATCACGACTTGCTATTAAATACCTTACGTGACCCTGCAGTAATTCAAGGAACTGGTTGAAAAAGTGGACCGATCAGAATCAATTTCAATGGAACTCGCCCTGAGGCCAAAGTACGCCAGTGCAACGAATTTCAAAAAGGAAAACAAGACGGACAGATGGACATACAAGCCCACATCGGTTCAACAAGTGATTCTGAATAAAAGGTGGATGAATCGCAAGTCCTTCTGGGTGTTACATTCATTCACACAAGTGATGCAGCGTACAATTATTTCAGTAGTAAAATGCTTTTTAAAAACAAAGCCCTTAACATTTAAAGAGAAATGATAACAAGTAGGAAAATTATATTCGGTCGTGGCCGAATCTTTTATATCTATCACTGTTACCCTAAAAAAGACAAAAAAGTAGAAGAGCTAAATTTTCAAGCTCTGTAATAGGGAGTGGGCGTGGGTGTTGTTTTTGTATTT
>JMRR01016399.1:0-55918 GCA_000688735.1 Glossina austeni | reverse complement strand
TGTGATTTTTGTGTGTGAAAGAAATTAGTTGCAAGTTTGTTAATGCCCTACAACGCAAAGCATCGTGATGAAGGTCATAAAGGTATGTAACATGAAAAATATCTTAAATCATATTTTACGCTTTAATTTTTGTCAATCACTATATAAAAATGAATAAGAAAGGCAAAGAGAAAGTACTTATGCAAGTGTCTTTTTCTTCTTTCAATAAAAAACAAGTAATCAGTTTCAGATCATTATATAACATCGACCTTCTAAAAAATGTAGTTATACTAATATGTGTCACATTTCTGATAGTTTAGTTTATCCATTTTATGTATTTATATATAAATATACACACATATATATATATTATATATCTATTTTTCTTAGTCTTCAACCTTCTCCTTATTTTGTTGCTGGTGCATTTAAACATTTTGTAATTTCCCCTAAGTGCCGTAAGAAAAAATTGAAACGTTGTCAGTACCTGTTTCTCATTGGCATTACGTAACTTTTATTTCTTCTGTGACTCCTGAGAAAAACGAAAATAGAAAAAAATAAAAAACCGAAAACAATGTGAGCACAAAATGTTCTTAATCTTGTTTATTGCCTCATACATCCTTATAACGATTTTTCTGCATGCATCGCTCTGTGAAAAGCACATAACATCCATTACAATAAACAACAAACAACACCCGGGCAGAATGGAAAGAGCTCGTGGATAGAGTAAGTGAGTGGGTGATGGTTTGATTCTTTAGCTCCTTTGCTCTTTCCTTTAGTATCCTTTTTTGAAAAGCTCCTCCATTGTTCAGTTAGTGTTCATTGTAGACGTGAACGCTTTTATAATCTGCATTAAAAAAAAATAAATAAAAGAAATGAAAAAACTTCCATTTTCCGCTTATCCCAATGGGATTTTAAGGTCATTAATGTGAATTGCTTTTTTCAAAATTATGTGCACGAAAATGTACTATACGCCAAAGGCGTATTCGCAGCTAGGCAGCCATTGGAGCAACGGCAATGGCAACGGCATCAGTGGCAATTCTAATGTTTTCTAAATTCGCATAAGCAAAGTATTAGCACCTGAAATATGAAAGCGATTTTTATGCAGTCTTTAAACGGTTTTTACTCAATTTGATTTTCGTACGTACAAAGCGCTACAATTTTTGCACCCAACGTCGAAGGGTGGGGTATATGTTTTTAATCACTATTATATTCTTAATCGATTTAGTATGTCCTGGGTGTACGTCCGTCTACACAATGTCTTTTGTAAACATTCTCCTGGCCGCACAAATGACGGCAAATTTGGCAGAAACATTGGAAGTTCTTGTACGCAGGTTCATATTGAAAATCGGCCAAATCGGTCGAAGGACACGCCCACAACAAATTGTACAAAACGGGGTTTTCGCTAATTACTTATTAATTACAGCAGATAAATCTGCAAAAACTGGGTGGGCCTACCCAATAGTGTATCAAAATATTTTTTTTACCCTACGCCACTTGTGGTACAGGGTATATTAAGTTAGTGCGACCATATGCAGAACCATAATAACCATAGTCTATCTGTCCGTCTATCCGTCCGACATATGTCCATGTAAATTTGTGTTCAAGCTACAGGTCGCGCTTTTTGAGATATTTTGATGAAATTGGGTGAAACGGTGACCTGACCCAAGGACGAACGTTATTGACAATGGTTCGGATCGATCTACTTTTTCGATCACTGCCCATATGCCTATATAGAAAAATTTTGCAATTTTCAAAATTTTTCCTCTCATATACCGAAAACTGAAGTTCATACCGCAAAAAGGTATAATTTTTAAGGTTTCACGATGAAAATTATATCATAATAGTAATTTAACATAAAAAAGTTAACTGTACCAAATTTGGACCATCTCGGCTTATTTTTTGGGTCCTAACCTCATAAGGATTTTCACGAAAATTGATCCTTTTTAGAGCGGAAAAGTCTAAGTTTGAATATTTGATGATAAAAATTGCCCCATAATAGTAATTTCATGCAAAACTAACTCTACCCGATTCTCTGGACCATCTACGCCTATTTTGGATCCTATGTAAGAAATACCTCGGTGCCACCTCCCGCATAAATACGCACATGAAAATATGCCTTTATATGGAAGCAAGATATCCTTTTTGTGTTCTTTAATAAAAATAAGAATTGTCTTAGACTGTGTGATGTAAGGTGTTTAAGAATCGGCCTTGCCCCTCTTTTTCTACTTTGCAGATCAATTTTCAGGAATTTTTCAATTAGTTTGTTAAGCTATTAAAGTCTTTCTTACTTAATACTTCCTGCTTTAATAATTATTTGGCTGCTTGGGGACGGTTTATGTCCGCGTTCACGCTCAGGAGAGTTCGTGAAATGCATGGATGGTGAGTTTGGTATAGATCGAGGTTCTTATGGCAGGGCTAATAAGACAGGCATTTTTTTATATCTTTCTTTAATAAAAGCCCGCGAACTAAGGTCCAATGGCAAAGTGGGGACCCACTGTACTGGTCTTATGAAGGAGTCAAGCAAAGTATATTAAAAATAAAAAACGGAACAAAAAGATAAGATATTTGCCTTTATGTGTCAGCTCGATACCTTTGAAGTGAAAAGGAATGATTGATTAATGAAATATTGTTAAAAGTATTCGTTAATATTTAAAAACAAAAAGGAACCTATAAATCGAATTTTTTAAATAAAATTTCGAAACAATTTAAATACCTTTAAAAATTTCCCAATAGATTTTTATAGCCTTTGAGTGCAATTAAAATTAACGATAATACAATACATACAAATAATAACAGAACACAAAGCAATTTTAAAATGTCAGACATCAATACGTATAAATATTTGTTAGTAATCCTTCCGTTCGTCCTTCCGTCCATTTATAAGTTTATTTGTACGCTCAACTCGGTTCAATAGCATTGCATTGCGTTCGTATAAAACATGTATAATGTATTCGAATGCATGCAAGATTCTGTATGAATGCCACACCCCCATACACCCCTACACTTTCTCCATCCATGCAACACAGTTTTAAATCCATTTACATCCCATCGTGCATTACAATTCGCACACATTTTAATATCGCTGCCGCATTGCAAGCAACATTAAAAGCGAGACAAACTCTAAAGTGAATTCGATTTAAATGTCAATGTGACTGCATTTATGTTTATAAGCTGGTCAATAAAATTTTACGATATTTGGCTTACGTAAAAGATTGGTTCTTTAAACAGACATATATGAGGACACATGGTATGCTTTGACATAAAAAAACCAAAAATTTCTCTTTTATTGTAAAAAATTTCGTGTTTTCGTCAAAACTCTGACCATAACTCTTACGCGGGTGGTTATTCTTAACGCTTGACAATACGTATCCAACTAAGCATATTAAATTATTTGTAAATATTTTCGTTTACATTTTATATTTTTTTCAAGTTTGTGTTTTTCTGAACACGCAACCGTATGTGTTGTGTAAAAAATATTTTCTGTTTTTTGTGCCGTTTTTTTTTTTTTTCTAATTTTTGTCCAGATGTTGAGATGTTGAAATTTTTCAAATTTTTTTTTGAATGGTTCGTTTTATTGCTATGGTCGTAAATTATTTTATCCTAAGGCAAAAATTATTAACCTTTTCCCTACGTCGCGACATGCAGAGACGAGAGTATTGCAGCTGATAGCAATTTTCTTCAAACTTTTGGTTAGTAACCAAACCAAGACGATATCGTACTTATCCGATCCGAAGACCTCTTTTTTAGGAGGTTAGAAAAATTGAAATAAAAATATGTAGTCTCTCTTTAGAAGGCTTCACAATATTCGTTGTAGAATGAGTGGACGAAGATTAAAACTTCAGTGACCTTTTTGCTGAAAATTTACTGATATGCGCAAATAGTGTATCAAGAAAACTTAGAATGTAATTAAGGAGACTGTAGAAAAACAATTTATACTTATCAGCGAATCCATTACAAAGTTTGCTGCAAATATTTTCACTTGAAAGCTTATTTACCCCTAAGAAACGCACTCAAGCTGAAATGGTCCAAAAACGGTTGACTTTCTTTTCATAAAGTGTCTACAAGCGATGCACTTACAGCCCAATACAAAAACAAGAACATATCTATAATAAAACCAGTAGAAAATGTCCAGTGGGCTATGGCCCACCATCAAACAGCCGTCGTATAGGCTGTTAAGCTTAATAAAGTTATTCATATGACGCCTTTTCAAAGTAAGATCTCATACAGCAAGTGGTCCTCGGGGCAAAAGACGTTGTTGCACCACGTTTCAAAGTAATTCAAAGAGGGCATTACAAGTGACGTAGGGTTTAAAAAGAAAAAAAAAAGGCTCTGAAATTTTATTATGTCAGTTTGTTGTCAAATGCTTAGGTCCCTCTAGCCTTGGGAACATGATTAGTAAAGCCTAGAGTTTGTTGTTTAAGTCGTTTACATCTAATCACTAGCTCTGTCTAGTTTTTTTGTTTAGAAATTGCAGGCTAATCGGAAAATATGCGCAATTTGTAGGATACCCGGCGCAGAAATTACAGATAACTATAACAAAGATTAACGATTTCGTTATGACCGAAGCGCACATCCCTGAGATTATTCTGCTTTTCTTTATAAAGAATGCTATGAAGTAAGTGGAAATAAAAGTCCGATCTTAGGTACGAATAATTTCGGTGTCGCCAGTTACTGTTCTTTAAGAATGGAATTTTTACAGCCTAAGCTGGCGAAATATTCGATTATTTTCTTAACAAACTCGGGGTCTCATACGGGGAATAATACAAAAGCTGTGTTTAAGAAAAATTTCTCGTTTTTAATGTTAATCTTAAAGAAATAAAAGACAAATAAACACAATTTTTACTAGAAAGAAATTAGAAAAATATCAGTGAATGCCGTCGAATGTAACAGCTGTAGGAAAACACAAGTTTTATGAAAACCATTTATTTAAATATGGTTGGTATGTACGTCGCTTCTAACCAGCCATGTAAGAAACTAAAATGAAATGAAGATGATTGCTGGCGGCAGGGATGAGAACCAGATGTAGAAAATGTACTACAAATATTTTCTTAACTTAGAAGAACAACAAGACATTACGTATATAAAGAAAACAATTTCTAAGTAGCATACATAGCGTATATGCGTCTGTGTGTGTGTGTGTGTGTGTGGGTGTATGTGTGTTTGCATTATCTACGCAAACACCCCACAAAGAGGTAATTTCGTATATCAGCATCGGGCAAATTTATACAGACAAGCATAACACAAGACAAATATAATGCAGTGCTGGTAGAATCTCATTTCCGTCCGTTCAATGTAACGTCTTAACGTAATGTAAGATTCTGCAGAAAGAAGCGGAAGGAATGCGTTACGTGCTCCCCAAGATGAACGCGTCCTTCTACAATAAATCTTTTTTACGAGGGCACACAATGGCGTCTGCGAAAAGAACGCAAGTTCGCACAGTACGGAAGGAAATGAAAAAAAAAGTTAGATTAAAAACCCAACACATCCTCCGGCGAGCATTTCCATTTTCCTTTAGAAAAAAAGAAAAAAGTGGGAGTTGTAAAGTAATGCTTAGCAAAAAAAAAAAATAAAATAAAACAATGAATAAAAAAAAAGCAATAGGGTGTTACGCTGTCCTTTGGAACGCAAGAAGGTTTTGTATACTTAAAGGCGGGCGTCTTAAAGTTTCTTTTCTCTCGTATATAATGGTAACGTAAAAGCAGAGATAGTGTATAATAAGAAATGTTTTGTGTAAATTAAAGGATTTCTCTGACTTTGTACTGTAATGGGCAGGGAACTCCAAAATGTAGTTTGGGTATAACAATTTCTCTTATTAGGATGAAACGAAAAACTACTGTCGTCCCGTAACCTATATTATGAAAAATTTTTATGAAGATTTAAATTATTTTTAATTCACGTAAACTTATCCCAGACTTTAGCGCAACTATGATAAAATGTCGCCATCACAAGCGTTATGTAGGAGTAATAGCTCTGTTCTGAAAAGCATCATAGACACGTCATGAGTCACTGTGCATTTTTTTTCTATGCGTTTTACGGGACTTGGCAACCCTACTTTTCTAATAAAACTTATGCCGGAGCGTTTTCTTATAACTGTTCCTACGGAGTGACGCAATTGATGCGAAGTCAAAATAACTACAGGAAGAATATATATCGCCTTCTTTTACGACTACTGATCGAACACAACGTCAGAAGCGAAAATTTATTTTCTTATCTTTCCTTATGTCCCTATAAATGTGCACTTCGTTTACTAGGTTTATGTTGCAATGACATTTTAACTGCCGACCCAAACAGTTGAGAATTCCACCGACAGAGGCATGCACGTAGGCTCAAAAGTTTCTGTTCATTTAGGCTGCACTTCTCTCAACCATGTTTAAGGAAAAAAGGACTGGGAGAAAAGTTGTATACGCTACAGAAGAAGACTTGGGAAAAGGTCATGTTAGATTAGATTTGCTCAGTGGGAAGTGAATGAATTCATTTTCATAATCGGCCGAAATTTCAAATAAATTTCTTCTCTAAACCGTTAGTTGTTACAAAAATTCTTCAAAGTTCTTGGCTAGTGTGTGGTTCATCGTTGGTCCTGTACGGAAATTTTTGAATTACTATCCGAGATTGCTTTTATTCTTAATCCATACCTAACATTAACCGAAGCCTTTCATTATTGGAAGCGCAGTTATTTGTTAAGATAAAAACAGGAATCGACTTTTTGAGTAATTACGGATTCAATGAAAAGCTGTAGGTAGGTAGCTGTAGATGACTTTGACTTTCATTGCTCCCAATGCTTCTGGTTATAACATCATTATTTTGATCGCTGCACTGTAACTGCTTCAAAATTTTTATATATCCGTACTTGAATATCATTCGCTCAGATGGACATATCTATCCTTTAGCAATAAACAGACAGGTAATTAATCTAATGATCAGATTATCGCATTCCTTTTTATCAATTTTTATATATAGTAAATATAGTAAATAAGAAATCCTTCGCCGACACTATTCATACTATAATATAAATATCCACAATGCTTGTGACAGCTGTTGTTAATACTGTATTTAATTGTTGGCTAAGATTAGTGTTAGCGAACAACGGGTAATCCTTTAAAGTTCTTAGGAGAAGCAAGCGTAAAAGAAAAGATTGTGAACTGCTTTGCATAGCAAAGCTGAAGAACATGATTATGCGATATTTTTTTTCTTTTGTATCTGTTCGTGCATACGTAAGTGTACGTGCGATATATGTTCATGCAGATCGTGCTACTGAATGGCAGCTATCTCTTATATATACAAGTGCATGTCTATGTGAGCGTAGCAAAAGAGAAGGAAAAAAAAATAAAAAAAAACCGTTCAATATATGCTACAATAAATAAACTTTATGTCTGTACGAGAATATTAAAAAGAAAATTATATTTGAACCGACCGTTGGCAATATACGAACACAAGCAAAAGTTATATGCATGAGTACATAGGTTTGTGTGTGCATTTTGTTTTGCTATAAGGATCTTTTGCATACGTAAGGTTCTCTTGCCATGTACATCTGAAACTTGCATACATACGCGTTTTAACCCTCACTCCATTTAATTTAAAATTTTGCTTTCAAGCTTAAGCTTAAGAGTATTGCTCGGTAACTTTGGCAATGGCGCATATTCTAATGTGTGAACACGTATGTGAGCGCATATGTGTGCAACCAACATTTCTCATATTGCTGGGAAATTTGCATAAATATAATTATAATAAAATACACACATACGGCGATATGCAATATTAAGAGAAATTAAAAAATATTCATATGCAAAATGCAAAGTAAAAAACAACAAAAAAAAAAAAACAAAGTGCAAAATGCTGAATAATATGATACTCGAACAGACATATATCACATGATTAAAATGCATGAGCACAGCCCGGGTAACTTAATAAGTCTGTGCCTTGTTAGGTCAATAAATACGGATAAATTAATATTAAAATTCATATACGCACATATTTGACAAATGCAAGCATCGCAATGTTAGTGAGTTAAAGAAGGTTAAAGAGCCAGACTGTTTTCCTTCACATTTATAAACCATTATCCGGTATGGCGGGATATATTCTCTTTAGGGCAAGTCTTGAATATTTACTATCCGTAGAGAGTTTCTCAGTTCTCCCAGAACAGTAAACTCATCATCATTGAACAACGAAAAATTTTATTCTAAAATTAATATTAGGTCGGAAATGATGATAGGGTGTTTTAATTGTGCTTGGAAGAATCTGAGAATGTGTATAGAGTGAAGATGCGTAGATTGCTCCTTAGTAGCTCTGCTAGTCTAGGTGCAATATTGAAAGATTTCGTAAAAGGTTTCGAATCTCTGGGTGATGTCTTCTACTCTTATTGCTATACCACTGCTTTAACATCGTTCCATCGTCCTTCAACATCCTCTGTCGACTAAATGGCCAGCTCTTTCATTTCCCTTGACACATGAACGGCCAGGTATTCATATTAAAAGCACTTTGCCGAGCTTCCCCAATTCATTCACTCCGACACTCAAGGCACTCCGACAAATAGTTGGATATTGTTTTATGCCCATTTATATAAATGAATTAAAAAGTGCCTCCAAATCGCACAAAATATTATTTGAATGCAGACACCGTTACATTGTAAACAACAAGTTTTCTGCGCTGTGGCATGTGCGCCAGTGGTGTAGGATTTTTAGACTTCTGTCAACTAGGCAAGGGATGTGTGATGATCGTGACTCCGCACTCTGTTGATTTAGTTGAAAAAATGACACCAACCACTCAACTATTTTATAGCGTTGCCGCTTGAATCCCTTTCTCTCAATTGTCTTACTATTCAGCGGACTAGATGCTGGATTTGCGAGCACATGGTCGCGAGAAAAAGAAAGAACACAAGCAACTGGACAGTACAGATCAACTTGTTATCAGTTCTTGGTCAATCGGTTTGAGATTTCATCCGAATTAGATCTACCCCGTATCGTCAGATGTCATTCACATGATCGTTATCCATCCCTGTTATTGGCTTACACTACAATGTTTACAAATGCGTTCTATATACTCTTAGACTGGGATGTGGGACCAAAAAAAATGTTCAAATTTTGTGCTCACAATATCGAATAAATGAATTTTTGTTTTTATAATTTTTTTTT
The DNA here is from genome assembly GCA_000688735.1 of Glossina austeni. Taxonomy (NCBI): domain Eukaryota; kingdom Metazoa; phylum Arthropoda; class Insecta; order Diptera; family Glossinidae; genus Glossina; species Glossina austeni. Next base: position 46,811 of record JMRR01016399.1, on the reverse strand, counting down.
TATTTATTTATTTATTTATACATCAATTACACACTCAGTCGTATTAAACAACACTATCGAGGCTAAAGGGCTGAAACTGCATCATTATAGAAAAGATCATTAAAGCATAGTAAAGGTGATTTTTTAAAGTAGACAAATTTCTGCTTACAATATTATTTTTTTGGGTTAAAATACTAGAGGCGAGCATAAGTCTATGTAACTATGTCATATAGTTACTTATAAGAATGGTCTGCCACACTGAGATTCAAACCCGCGATCACCGATGTGGTAGCGGCGAGTCGATCCACTGCACGCTATGCGGTAGCCCGTATAGTCCAAAATCGTAAGCAAGCTCATAACTATGTGTAGCAATACCTACGCTTCAAACCTCTTCTTTTGTTTAGCAATCGCAGACATTATTGTGGTCACAATTCAAACGTATTTCAAAATTTGATTTCTCTACCTAAACCTGGTTTACATATCAGTTGTTTATCTCAACTTTTTCCAATAACCAATGAGCGGTCATCTAAGCAGACGGATTCGACTAATTCGTTTTAGCATTCGATCCAAATCATGAATTTTTCTTATTGATGATCTTTAAAATGTTGATTTCTGAGTTTTATAAACAAAATGAGGAAATTAGCGAAGCGTGTGAGATTTCGATGCTGGATAGAAAGATTATTAGCGACACACATACTCTCTTTATTACGAATCGTAATTTAACTTAATTGAAATGGATTCCATCTTTTTGTTATTTCTTTTTTAAATCTTTGAAATAGAAGCAGACGACGATCTTAATTAAGATTTTACGACAATCGAAATGAATAAAAATGTAAAAACATCGTATCGGCGATCGACCGCCATTAAAATTTAAATAAAAAAGATTTATGTGTTTAAAGACAAAAGCGAAGAAAAGACAAGTAACCGTACAACCACGCCCAGCGGCATTTTAAAACTCTCAGCGGTCATTAACAACATTTCAATATGATTCACGGAAATGACCACCGCATGCGGTGACACAAAGACTAAATATAGAAAATATATAACAGATAAAAATCTTGTAGGTATGAACGGACGAGCGAAAGAAACAAAACCATAATCAATTTCAATAAAATACGTCATAGTTGGTCGCTTGAAACAGATTTTTTATAACTCACTCCACTCCACCAGAAGATATTTTCATTTCGTTTTAATGTTATAAATGAAAACAATCTAAAGTTAAACTTGAAATTTATTAAACTGATATTAGTCTTAATTAATATGTATATATATATACATATATATATATATATATATAATATGTATATATATATATATATATATATATATATATATATGCATAAAAAGTCTCGGCTGGCGCATTGTCTTGTATCATTCATTCATTACTTCTTTGCTTATGCAACGGAAAGACATTTAAGTTTGTTGTACTCAATCTTGTGCACACTATTGTATTAATGTCATAATGAAAATGTTTTATATGACATTTCAATGATATTAAATTATTTATTACTCGATTATTTAACGACGTTCACCGTAATCTTATTTTGCATAGGACCCTGCAAAGATTTAGGTTTAGGAAATTCCATAGCTGGAGATGGGAAAAAAAAAGAAAATTTTCTAATGAAAAAGAGTCTAAAAAATAGTAAGCCTCTTGCTTGAAAAGTTGTCTCCGCAATTATCCGTAAATATCAGAGATCAAGCAGGGCAGAGTCAACGTTGAGTTGACAAAAGTTGAACTTTAAAATTAGTTTTAGTATCTAAAGTACTGGCGTTTTTACACCCAGGGTGAGGATATTCCCGCCGTAAAGATGGCGATGTCTTCGCAAAATTTCACTGCTTTCAAAATTTTACATCGCAAATAACTGGACGAACACTGTTTAAGAAAAATACTAGACGGCAACTCGTCTTCTTTAGGGAAGTGTTGATCTTCAAGATATTTTTTCCCAGTGAGCGATTATTTACAGAAAATATAAAAGATATTCTAGTGTAGACAGGGCGCGAGAGGGAAAGTACTTTTCGAACAATGACTATATCGCGTACATTTTAAGATTCTTGAGAACACGAAAGACATCGTTATACGAAAAAGGCGAACTGCAAAAAGAAAAGCGTTGTTTGGGTATGACTTGATCCGACTAGAACACTATAAACCAAGTCAAACAAATATGCGTGCAGCATGTATTTCCGACGCACAACAATCTGCGGCACAATTTAATTAAATATGGAAGAAAAACAGAAAAAGTTCGACATTGACCTTTAGAAAGGCTTAATTGTATCTCCATTGGCAAAGCAAAAGTATTCTGGACAACAACAATACCATGCTGCTGACAATTCAAGACCACATACATATATAGTTAACATCACTTCAGACATAGAGAAGATTTGCTTAAGACATTTTGATGCATCCATCAAATCGGACTTCGTTAAATTACTATTTAAATCGAGCTCCGCTGAATCCATTGAAAAATGTCAAGCTAGCTTTCAAAGAAGTTCTTTGAAAGGGTTTTAGGGTAATTAGAACTCGTGGAAGATCGTTGAGATTATTATATTTACGTATTATTAGGAAAATATTAAAATTTTATCGAACGTTAATCTTACAGATTACGTTTACTTTTTTAATAGTTTTTTTTTCACGTAATCTTGATCGATGAATGCCTGAAGAAGACAGGCTTCTATGTCTAAATCAACAGATGTTATCGTACTGAATGAACTCGTTAACGAATTCGTAGTCATTACTCGCAGTGATAAACTAGAATAATGCTCTGTGTGTTTGAATTATGTGTAATCTTGTCAGATAATAATGTTGTATATAATGAACAAATGTTCGATCAAACAACAAGTAGTTAATTTAGTAGTATTTCCCTACTAACTCTATTCGTTTCAATAAACTCTCATTAATATCGGTTAGTTTGTGTGTTTATGGAAATTTCATATGTGTTTTAACACAACAACAATACCTTCTGCGCTATATTAAAGGTCGTTATTATTTGTGAATACAGTGAACATGTAATGATCAAAATGACAATATATAGGATTTTGATGGCACTAATTGTCCATTAAATGTGCACGTAACCAAATCCTAATGTCGTTAAAACTTTGATAAAACAACAACAACAAATTCTGCAACAACAAAACAGCATCACACATAACATAAACTCAAAACTCGTAAATCTATTTAATGGTTCAGACCAAAAACTAATATCAGTACATTCTGGATAAATAAACAAGCTTTAAGCTAACAAAACTCGAACACATACGCACGCATACGTGTAAACACATAAACACATTAAAATGCAGAACAAACGCAAATAAACTAAATAAAGATAAACAACAACAGAAAGAAAAGCAGCAAGAGAAAGAGAGAGAGAGAGAGACAGAGAAAGAGAAGGACATTTAATTGCAATCTAATGAAACTGGTATTAAAATGGGGGGCAAACTGAGTCCATGGCAATAGTCTTGAGGGGATATTCATATGGTTCGGTATAGTGTCTATCTATAACTGGAAGTAAGTAAAATCCAATGAATTTAAGGTTAGGTGTTTTACAAACAATGTTTAACTGAAATTAACACTAATGGCATAAACTTCTACTCTCCTATCATGTATGTATTTACAAAACCGAAGAACAACAACAAAAATTTATATAAGCAAAAAAAAAAAGTAGAAGCAGAGAAACACAAACAACAAGAGCCACAAGGAAAACAATATACCGGCAACCATGATGATAGGTATCTGCTGCAGAGAGCGAGAACGAGTGAGAGATGAGAGACGAGGGGTGAAAGTATTAACTTTATCATCGTAGCACAGTAATGGAGATTTTCTAATGCTTTCATATGCATATATATATATATATATATATATATATAGATACATAGGTGTATACATGTATATACATAAATATGAAATGAAACGCACAAACAATGCACATTTGAACATGTAACGGGTTTTTCTGGGATTAGGTAAACGTGAATTTATGATAACGATTTTCAAAACTGTATGAAACCAAAGCACAACAACATTGCCGATGAAATAAACATCAATTCTGTTACAAACTAATTAAAAAGAATTACTCTCCCGGACAGATTATGAACGGCCAACGAAATGAAGTTGAAAATTTGCAGCAACGATTAAAACGTTTGATATTCGGAGAGAAAAAAGAATTATTCAGCAATAAAGTGAGAAGAAATGCAGATCCGGGCCTGTGATAGATTGAATGGGTAGTTACTTTCTATCCATATCTTACCGAGCAACAACGCTCTTCTGTTTACTTGTTGATGTAGCATCTGATTACTAGCAGGTTCTCTGAAATATTTTTTAGTATTTTTTTCATTTTAAAAAATCATCATAAGAGAGAGGATTTCTGTAGGGATATTTGACATCGCGATCACCGTTGTTAGTAACGGTGCTGGAACTACAACTGAGAATAATACAATGTGTATCAAACCTTTTCAACACAAGGACATTTCAACTAAATCGTGGAATATATCTTTAAAGTCAGAAGAACTGCCCTTCCCACTCCACAGTTGATCGATAAAATCTATTTTTTCTTTCCTTTGGGGTTAAATTAAAATTTTTTTATTCTTTATTTGTAAAAATGTTGTAAACAAAGTTAATTTTGAATGTAAATCATAATATCGGACAAGCAAAAATCAATATTTTTGGACTAAGATAGTGTCAATTATCATATAAAAGATATGCTGTATTAAAAAATTAAAATGTCTGATCCTACAATTCGTTCTAAATCCAGTTTCGTGATACGTATATTAAATCAAGGCATTATTCATCGTAGGCATTACAAAGAAAATGGTTTTCGACTACAGATCATTTTGAAGAATGTGGTCTTCAAGCGATTAGGTTGGCAAGAAAGTCTCGTCACGGCTCGTTTAATTAGCTTTGAAATGAAGGACTTTTTGTTCCTTTGAAATTTTCAAATGAAAAGAATTTTGTTATACGAAAATGTTACTTTCTTTCTTCAATATATCGACGCTCACACCTTTAATAGTGTGTTATGTAATAATTTAAACGCTTTCAAAAATCAAATGGATTTTGCTGAATGCAAATCAATATTTAGTGTTTCTAAAATCACATCGTAAAAATATGTATATTAAAAGCAAAAAAAAAAAGAAAAAAAAGAAAAAAACAAAAAGCAGAAAGCAGAAAGGCAAATAAACTCTTTTTATAATAAAGTCATTATTTCCTATCGAAAGAAAATATCAAACACTTAACCTTGTTTTGCTCGTTCGTGTCTCTTCTGCTTAATAATAATGCTTCTGAAAAGGGAGTTGACGATGCTAGAAATGGCTGTTTAACCAATAAGAAAGCGATTGCCAAGAAAACTTTTACCTCTACACGAATACATAAATACATAAATACATACACATGCATACAAACTTACATCTTATTTTTCGTAAATTTTCTTCTCAACTTATTTTCCTTTTCGCCTTAGCCTTACATAGACCCAAGTGTGTAGCATTTGTGCAATATCTGCTTATGCAGGCCAAGTTGAGTTGGTTAAGTGAACTCTAACAAGTTATCGTTTAGGAAAAAAAAAGTCAGCAGAGATACATTGAATGCAAAGCACTCTACTCAACTACTTAATTTCTATAGGGTATATATATATGTATATATAAACTGTGAAAGCAAGAGAACCCGTTCACGCGATCTGCGACTAAGTCTGATACGAGTCCACCTCGCGCACCCAAGTCAAAGCGCAGGCAATTACTTACAAAAAGTCCCAGTTCTTTACTTGAAGTTTGGTTTCGAGTAATCGCAGAGGCGGCTTCTCGTTTTTAGTTGCAAACTATGCGATAAAGTGAATATATTTACTATAATGATAGCTTTAAGAAAAAGGAAAAAGAAAAAGAAACATTTGACTATCAACGCAAACATTTCTATAACGATAACAATTCTCGTAATACTATCGCTATCGTCTAAACGATAATGCGCGTATAAATGTGCACTAAAATCAATACAAATGCTTAGTGCTTCCTTTACTACACGTATACGTGTGTACATATGCATAAATGCACATGTATGTATATACATATACATATACATATACATTGGTTGTGCTTTTCTTGCACTAAAGGATGCGTTTAACTTTTCTTCTGCTTCGTTTAAAGTAAGAATTTCGGAAAGAATATAAAAATTTTTTTTTTTCTCATTTGCGGGGGGCGTTGATGCACATGCGCTTTTTGATGGCTTTTTTACTGCAATGATTTGCAAATAAAACAAATACGTTGTGTTCAACGTACAACATATAAAAAAAAAAAGATATCAACAAATTTTTTCTTCGAATATCATAAACTTTTATGGGCGCTTAGAACAAATGGAAGTTTTAGGTAATCCCATATTTTTGAAGAAATGTTCAGTAAACCAGAAGGTCAAAATTCATGTCTTTCATTCTACTCTTAATTAAATAAACTGATATTTCTTCCTACCTTTACTTTATTCATATTATTTACACATATTAGTGTTGCAGTATTTCTCACCTTCTAATGACTTTATTAGCGTGCGTAGAGGTCCTAAGCTTTCGGAACTAAAAGTCGTTTTCTGCAAACCGAAATTTATAAATATGTTAATATAACATATCAGATATATCAGACCAGATCAATTCACTTTTTCTTCTCATTCGATTTTGTTTAAGTTAGCTGCGTAAGCGCACTGATTTATGCTTTCATCAACGGGTACTGGTAAGAATACGAACAGGTCATTGAAAGGTCATACTGCCAAAAGACTTAATGAACTGATAACTTTGGTAAATATTCTGTTAATATCGTTCCGTAATATCTACTTAGGTCCATAGTAAAAATTAAATCTTTTATGTACGCTCGTAAATGACAAAATGTTGTTAAAGTTCTCTCGGTGCTTTTTTCTAAACTCAAGTGCTTATGCTATAAAAGTTCACCTTTTCCGTTTTTTTTTTTTATTTCTTCGAAATTCTAAATGTAGGCAGACAAAAATTGTAAGATCCGCATGAGTAGTCGCGTAGATAAGAATCGCTATTACTAGGTCTGTGATCGCGTGTTCAAATCTCCAGGCAGTAGAGTTTTCTTTGGTCGTACCTACAGCAAGTGCTCAGTCGGCAAAAACATAACACTTACCGGTTAGACATGCATTCGTTAAAAATATGGCCGCTTCCCTACCTCTCCCTCTTTCCTCACTTCTTTTGAACCGTCATCGAATTACACGAATACAAACGAAACCGTTGGTTGGTACAAAAAAGAAGAAAAAAAGAAGAAGAAGAAGAAGAAGAAGAGTGGCATTGTTATACGATTCGAAATCTCTCTGGCTTTATTTGAGTCCATGTTTCGTAAGTGTTGATACGCTGATGATCTCCAAAAGCCGAGGCTTTCGTTTAGACTACGAGTGAGGCTTATATGTATGAGATATTTTACTTGACTAGACTTAAGAGGGATCCGCCTGATCCGTACTTACAGCCTAAACACACACTGATCTAAAGCCTGATATCGTGAAATTCTAGACCGATCAACTAACACACTTAAAGCCATCTACTGACTTAGTGCATTGATTAAGTTAAGATTACATTTCGAATATCCTGACATTGCTTAATGTCCCTATATTCAGCACGAAAGAGATGCATCTCGTTTTTCTTTTCTTTTTTTTTGTTTTTTTGAATTTAAATAGTTTTTCATGAAAAAGTTTTATGCTCGAAAGCGAATCCCTTGAGCAAATGTTATGCGGAAAGTTTAACTTGTTATTTTTAATGGTTGACAATAATCGTTAAAAGCGAACATTGACAGAGAGAAGCGTCTCATCTGCAGAGGACCCGAAATACAAAACAAAATGAGAAAAATCTTGAACTGCAAAAAAGAAAAAAAAACTAAAAGATAAAAATGAATGAGAAAAGGGTTCAAATGTAGAATTTTCTAAAACTTTAACAAACACTTTTAAATTTTGCCTTTTCCTGAATATAAAACCAAAACTTTTTTTCAAATAGAACGTCTTCTCTATAATAAGAGATAGAAAGAGAAGAAGAGAGAGAGAGAGAGAGAAAAATTACAACAAGGGCAATAACAACAACAATAAATATTACAAAGTAGCAACAGTTTACAAAAAGCTTCAATTCATAACCTAGATCATGTATAAATGTGTGCATGCATTATACGTAAAATTTAAACGAAACTTTTCAGTTTCATTTCATTTATTTTCAGTTACAAATTTTTGCCCCCTCATCATCAGAATCCCAAAACTTTTTTAAAAATGCAAATGCTAAGCATGAAAACCCAATTCATGTTTATATGAAGAGAGAACGTGTGGGATGTGCTCCAAATTCATAAGTACCTGTTGTACTGTGACCTTATAGAGCGAGCTATAAGCTTAGCTGCTTGTTCGCTTTATTTTCCTTTTCCTTTTCTTTTTTTTTCTTTTTCTTTTAATATATGAAAATGTTCTAATCAAGATTATTTTTACCGCGGGCAGGAAGTGAAGTGAAGTGAAATGTCTCTAAAGTCCTTACACTTCAACCCTTTCACGCTCGAGGAAAGACCGAATTTAACGTTACTGACGTTACCGACGATAGCAGTGACAGTGTCTAGGATGTTAGAGAACATATCTTTTGCGAGGACGACATACTGAATGTTGTGTTGATACATTTCGGTGGCATTTTAATGTCACAGTAAATGTGCGATTTAAAAACAAATTAAAACCGAAAATGTTCTCTCCGTTCTCTGTTCGCTGCTCCGCCGTATGCGGCATTTCAGGCCACTGTGCATTGTGTTATGCATACACGCGCATATGCATGGATGTTTATGTCTGAGTTTTCTGTATTAAAAATAAATTTCAAATTATAAACACTGTCATTATGGTCACATTGTGTTGTTTCTTTCATTTTCATGACTTTTTTTCTCTTTTTTCTTTTTTTATTATTAATTTATAATCTTGACTAAGAAAGACTTTTTATGCAATCAAATGTAAAAAGTGTACAAGAAGAAAAAAAACAACCAACCAACAACAACAACATTTACATTTATTATCTGCCTTGCTTTGTGTCAACAACATTTCATTTCATTTAATGACCATTAAAACAAGTGCTTATGCATAAATATGAGTAACCAGTTAGTTATGGCAATTGCCAGCTATCTGCACACGTACACACATTCACTTGGACGTCGGCGCACTCTTCTGCTGACAAGCGAAACACGACAACCACTTACGAAATTGTTAATCTGCTAATTAACAATGATTTAAACACCATTTAAATCAATAAAAATATCGAAAAACAAATGCGAACGTCAAACCTCAACTTCTGCGCCCTTCGATGGGAAGATTTGTTTTTTCTTATTTTTCATTTAATTAAAGCACTAACGCACTTTCTTCACTTCTATACGATCAATAATAATAACCGCATCTAATGCAAACCATATGATCATGGAATGATCTCAAGGCATTGTAAATAAAACTATTAGACGAAATTATCGTAGTCCGCTTAAGTGTATTAGAAGTGTATTAGAAGTTGCAAAAATGTTGTTGACTGTCAATGTCGATTAATCGTCCAATATTTTTGCGAATAAGAAAACCCTTCTAAGCACTGTGACCGAAAAGTGCAGTACATATTTTCTTGCCCCATTTCAAAGTATAAGGCTTAGTGTAGGCATCAATTAGGGATCCATTGTTCCTAACAACTTGTAGAACTAAGTAAAATACTTAATGGTTGCTGATCTCTAACTGTACTAATAGGAGAATTAGGTACGAAAAGCGGTAATTTATCCAGATAGCAGATAGCAGAGCATGAATGTTTAGGGGGAGATATTGCTGACTAGTTGCTCCTAATGTTGCTTTAAGACACTCAAATTTTTCAAAAATTCCCCAAGCAAAAACAGTCTTTTAATACATTTCTCTTCTACATGAGACGCTAAAATGAATTCTTTATGGACTACAGTATGAGGGAATTAGCAAGCGGAACCCTTCTATCTCCCATTACATTAGGAGAAACATATGTGGCTTGTTTCGGTCGCTTTTCAGGATACGATTACTTTAACTCAAGGCTACTTTAAATTCACTTAAGTCAGTGTCAGTGTTACTGTGTTCTGTTTATCATAGCGAGAATACGCAAAAATTGTGCGTAAGCTTTCGACGAACATCTAAACAAATCCGCAGATATTTCACAGCGTTTCTAGTCTAATGCTACTATTTACGCTAGCGTGAAACACTTAATGAATCTTTAAAAGTAAATTCGATCCAGATAACCACTCTTTCCTTGCATTTATAAATGGAAGTAGTTGTGTGCACGGTGTGCGTATATTGAACAGCTTGCTTAAAAACAAATCAAGATATCAGTGGTCATAACGAAGTTACGCAGTTATTTATGATCAGGTGAAGTTCAAAAAAAAAAAAAAAAACGTTTCTACAAAAGCATTCATAATAAATTTATTATGTGAAATAAATAAATTTTTTTTTTTTTTTTTTTGTTAACTGACAGCCCACTACAAAAGATTTGGAAGTGTGGCACACAAAAGATCGTTGATAAAGTAAAGAACTCATGTACGCTCTTGTTTATACATATTAATAATTGACTCTAAACGGAGGGAGAAATGCCAGATAAACAAATATGGCCGGTAAAAAAATGAATAATGACGAGAAAGACAAAAGAAAGAGAAAAATGAGAGAAAGAGAAAAAAGTTTTAAAAAAATTTATAAGAAAGTAAAGCATTCCCGAAATTGAATTGAAACTAAATAGTATTGAGAGAATTTATACAAGCAGGAAGACTTTCCCGTTGAGATGCCTTTTATGGTATAAACAGCATTTTTGCCGTAGTCTGTTAGTAAAATAAAAGACAATTTTATTTAAAAACAGCTCTATATAACCATTGGTTCGATGACAGACTACACTTATGTTCGGGTAGCTAGTGCCATCTGTTGCAAATTAAAAAAGTTTCATAATATTTCCAACGATAACATTGATGATAGAAGCTATCGATTGACACCACAGCGAAGAACGATTATTGTCGAAAGAAGTCAGTTATCGCGATTAATTGAATCAGAAATTTTCAAACCTCTCATCACAAAAGCCATGTTTGCTTGTCCAGCTAAGTCGAATTATACTCTGCATGCTATTAATAATTAATACCTATCAAGAAGTCTGCGGAATAATTTTTTTATGTAAGCACAAGGGAGAAGGTAGCCTTTTCTTTTCATAAATTTAAAACATTTCAAAAAAAAAAGGTTGAAGAATCTCAGTTGCACATGTATTTATATGTACGCACACACACATATGTATATATATCACCTTTTTTTTTTTTACCTCAACCTTTCGTACATTCTCAAAGTGAAGGAGAAATTGAATAATTTTTCTTGCCAATCCAATTGGGAAAACAAAACTGTATTTTCATTTTTGCCGTATTCCCCGAGATGGCGTTTACGTAGAAAACTTGCTGCATGTAACAAACCAGTAGGAAGCAAAAAGAATGAACACAAGAGATATCACTCTTTGAAAATTGCCATACTCAACATAGGCTTGTATCGATGCAAGTACTCACATATGGACATATGAACATATGAACATGTTTACAAATCAAAGAGAGGTATAGCAAGTAACAGCGTGTGTGTATGTGCGCTTCTATGGTAATGTAGTGTCCGCCATTTAATTAAAAAAATGAAAGTGAGACAGTTCAACTAGAACGTCCCAAGGACACGCCATCTTAAAGCAGTTTGGAAATGAGTATACATCAGCAAATATGATTTCACTTCGCTTATGTGTGTGTGTGTCTCATCCAAGTTGCTTTCGCATTAAATATTTTTCACTGCCATCTAGACGGCATTAGATGCAACTTCCGACTGGCATAATATTTCGAGTAGAAACCCAATTTTATGATTAATGCTAAACAGGGCTGCCATTTTACAACACAAACTTACCTCTTACCGTGAATTGTAATTTTTATTGGGAATGCTTTTGTAAATGTTTCTCATTTACGAAAAATAGATTTACTAACGCGAAATATGACAAAGCAATCTAAACTATAACAGGTGGCATGTAATGTAAGTAAGTGAAAAAAAATTCGGGGTAAACTTTTAAAAATGCAATCAAGTTACGTAGAATAGCAGCGAAATACTTTTTCATTTAAGTTTGCTTGAATTCGTCACGTCTCTCCCAGCCATAGCATAATTAATATAATTTTATCAAAGCTAAGATTTCATTAACAGCTGTGTGTGATCCCTTCATTCAATTATATCACGTTGTTCGCCAATATTGTTGCGTTTTTTCTTCTCTTTTTATTTTCCTCTTTTCCTACTTTTGAAGTCGGTTCACACAAGTAAATTAATTTAAATACACAATTTTATGAATTTATGATTCAATTTGATTTGCACAATAATGACTTAACTCGACTTAATTGCTCAATTCTCGTTTGCTCTACGGTCAAGCGAAAAGGAAGCCAATCAATAAATAACTCATCCAATATTGTTGTCTTAGCTTACTTTGTACATACGTATATACACACACATATATATATATATATATATATATATATATATATATAAAGATATGCCTATGGAGACTTCTTGCAAAGCCGGTTTTCCGTTTCATTTGCTGATGGCAAGCTTGTCATACCTAAAGTAAAAAATAGGTCTCTTTCAATGTATAACAGCATCACATCGGCAACATCTCCATACATACATACATACATACATACATACATACATACATACATACATACATACATACATACATATAATATGCAAACATTTGCACACACTTTTTTAATTTCCATATTACAGGAGTACGTATATGTATATGTATATGTATATGTATGTATAGTTATTTTACGAGTTGAAATTTACGTTTTTTTTGCTTTTTGTCACACAAATATTTTTTCGCTCATTTGAACGCATTACGATGACAGTTTCGATAACGCAATTGCCATTTTTGTAATAGTTATAGATGAAATATTGTGTTGTATGAGTGTGCGCTTGATAAGGATGATGGGGACGACGACGATGATATTCATTTACGTACCATACATAAATGCAAGAAAATCTAAACTAAAAAAACCCCATTTATCAGCTACCACACGGAAACTATCAGTCGATGAACGATAGAGGAGACAAAACTGAAATTACTTGATATTCGGACGTTGTTCGTTTAAAGAAATATTCGTTAGAGCATTTATTGCGGTCAATATTTCCCTATAAGGTTTCAGTTTTGCTCTAAAAGCATCTATCTATCTATGACCGGCCAAGCACCAGCACAAGGCTATTGTTCTTTTAGGCAATTTTTTCAATGGTTTAAAGATATTAAAGAATGAAAATTAAATGAAATGCAAGGTCGAGTTTGCAACAACAAGAACGCCGCACACTGTGACCAGTCTACTGGATCTGGAGACATCGTTTCAAAGTGATCCATTAAATATGGATTAGGGGAAGACAGATGCGCAAGCACTGCGATTTGTTTAAATCTTCGAAACTTCATTGTTTCGCAAACCTATCGAAGCCTGTCTTCAAAAATCTCGCACAATGAAGTTCGAGTAGTCGAACAACGTTGAAAAATTTTGCCACTCAGAATTCCACGTGCTGGAAAGTGATATGTAAGCAGGGTTTTTTCTACGGACAAGTGGCCTCACAATACACGTTGTTTCTGGGGATTCATTTAGGAAGTAATGAAGACGGGCTTTGAATTGCACTCAATGAAATAAAGAGATCTTTGATTTTGCGATAGGTATTTTTACACATTATATATTATTTCTGGGGTTTCGTTTAAGAAAAAGTGAGGATGAACTTTGACTTGCACACAATGAAATAAAAAGGTCTTGGGTAGTGGAACAAGTATTCAGGAAAATCAAGATAGAAGAAGAAATCTCTACAGAATAACAAAACTAGGTAGCTCTGCTCCTCCTTCGAGGGACATGTTATTAAAGTCTTGCAGTAACTACGGCATGCCCTTTCCACTCGTTAAGAAGCTCAAAAACGTGTCGTTAAATTTTGTATCCACAGATCCAAGTGACATTAGGCGCACGAGCACATTTTTACTAGTACGCAGTAAGTGGATTGTAAACCTCGCTAATGAAATGCTTAATGGACTCAAATGTTCTTATAATTGCTTTTAAAACTCGGTGAAAGTTCTTAAGAGGAGGTTATTGTAAAGCACAATAAATTGCATTCTTAAACGACGCAGGGTTCTTTCAATTCAAACTTAAAAATCGAGACCATACGTATATTTTATTGAAAGGTTTGGGGAAAAAAAGTTTATTAAAAGCCTTATAATCAATACCAACAAAATTCCCAAAAAAATGTGACCAATTTTTGTTTTGAATACAGCTTAGGAGCAGAATTGTATTCCTAACAACGGCGGGAAGGTCGTCTTTAAAATACTTTAGTTCACATTACTTCACCTAATACATATAATGGCTCAACTGAGCGTTAAAAATATACCTCTTCCTGCCACATAATGAACGTTCGTATAAGTAAAGGAATACAAAGAAGCAGACTCAGATAGTCCAAATTTGCTACAGTAAATTTATAGATCAAATCATTATTTTTTACCGATTTTCGGCACAAAGTATTGAAAAGGATGCCCCGTTCTATTGCCAAGAGCGTTCATATGGAAGGACATTCGAAAAGTGGTTCCTTTATACAAAAATTTTCCACCCTTACCTAGTATTTCAAAATGCTATTGGTCATATGATTTCTTTGTAGTAGGGCCTAATGATCGCAGTTATCATAAAAATGATCCGATCCAAACCATGTGCAATAGTTACTCAGCCAAAACGCGTTTGTTTGCCAGATTTTCTTAAAATATTTCGAAAATTTTAATTCCCAAGTTAACCACATAAAAAAAAAAAGAAACAGAAAAGATACGAAAAGATGGACAGACGAACGGAGATACATTTCGATCGATTCTAAACCTATTGGTATAGCAAAAGTAAGTCTATCCAAAGTATTTTTTAGATACATCCTCACAAACTTAATATATGTCCTCACATAAAGCGGTGTAGGGTGTAAAATAAAATCGAAATGGCAAATAAAAAGGTTTGGATTAAAAAAATTTGATCAAAACATGCGATGGTCTCCCTATGTATGGTATTCTAATAAACAACGGCATGAACGAATATTTAAATCGAATTCTTGCGGAGATAAGCCCTTTTTCGACTGTTAAGCCCGTGGCATGAATGGGTGTGCATTTAAGTTACGTCGTGTGTGCATGCAAACAAATCGTATGTTTTTGTGGTTACATGTTATGTTTCCTTTGTCGCTGGATCATATTTACGAGCTATAAATATGTCGACATGATATGCATGCGGATATTTGTGACAACATCCGGTATATGTTTGAATTTGTTAAAAGGAAATTTATGAAATATTAGATATAAAGAAAGAAGGATTAGATATAAAGCAAATATTTTGTTAGAACTGCTCGATGACCACGCAACATAAGATTCGTTTGCTTTCTTGTGCGAACTTGTGCGAAGAAAAATTCGAAGAATATTTTGCGTTAACGAGAAAATATTAATAATAACTGCTAATATGCAATAAAGGGGCGTGTTTTCAAATATCGCTGTTGAGCATAGCATCGCATAATAGAATTTTAATGATTTTCTCTATATTCGTTTGCTTTTAATTTGATTTTATTTTTTCGTCTCTCTTCACTTAATGAAACACAAATACATTAAAAGCAGTTCGCTTCTATATTGAAATACGTGAGCAGTCATAAATTGCTACGAACAAAGTCATTTGTTGTCATTCCCAACAACAAACCAACAAGACAACAACAAAAGTTGAAAAGATCTACCATTCATTAAACAAAAATGTTTGTATGCATATGTATGTATACATATGTGTGTGTGTGTGTGTGTGTGTGTGTGTGTGTCTAGCGAGAGCTTCTCTGAAACACAGCACCGCCGCAATAATCGCTATCGTCTTTTGTCGTCGTTGTTATTTTTAAGTTAAACCACAACTCAACCCTGTCTGAATGTTTCACATAAATGATTGCTGCTTAATGATTCCTTCTATGTATTTGGTTGGGTATCTTCAAAATCACAATTTTGTTTTAAATTTTCTTAAAAGCAACTCTTCTTCTTCTTCTTTTTTTTTGTTTGTTCGTTTTCGTTTTCTTTTTTTTATACATCATCTTACTTACATATCGTACTAGCGCTTGATATATATGTAAAGCTGAGTAGAACTCACAATTCCGGTAACCACACAGAGCGATCAAATATAGGGAATTCATATGTACATATGTACATATGCACATATGCATAAACACACGTAGCAATATATATATATACGAGCCAGCGAGCACACCAGGAGAAACAAGAGGATGACAGCCCATAAAAAAGCTACAAAAAAGATATATTGCTTTGTTCGGGAATCACAGCACACAGTGTATTAGACACACCTTGGCTTATGCGCCCTATTCCCAGTGTGCGCAGGTACTCTATATATGTATGTGTAATCAAATTACTCTCTCTTTTCTACGCAAAGTGTTTCATTTCCCGACATCTGTATTTACCTATTAAAGCAGGAGAAGAGTGATCGCGCGCGTAGATAACGTGTAGAATACATAAATATATTTATGTAATAGTTGTGACCACAAAATTTGACATCATACCTGATGAATCTATCTACCTATCTCTACCTATCTACCTATCTAGTAAAAGCGAATATAACTTTTTTTTTATAGCTAATCGTTTCAAATTTTTAGTTGACCTATGAGAACATTGAAAATCATGAAACACGATACTGGTGTAGATCGTTTATATTCCCAATTTATTATATTATTGTAATAGACAAGAGCTTTAAAATTGCTTTTTTTTTTCTTTCAAATTCATTACGATTACTATATTCAGGTGATCATGTTTGACTATACGCTATGTATGGCTTCTTCCTGTTTTATGAAAGTCTAGTATAGTTAGTGAATTATTTATATTTGTAGTAAAAGGCCTTTAGAATGATTTACGTTTATTCTCACTACGCAGCTGAAAGCTTTATGTATAGAGGCAAACAGCATCCAAACTTCTATCACCGATAAATAAAATAAATCTTAGATTGTTCGTAAAAAATTGCATTTAGTGAGGTTGACATCTCTGAAATTTTAATATAAAAAAAAAATATATTGGAATTTCTCTTGCAAGCAAAATCCATTTAGTATCTCGAAGGATTTTGTGTTTGTTTTCAGAAAAGTTGTTCCTAATCTCTTTCTCTCTATGTAGATTACTCTGTTGTTAACAGGCATGGCATTATTGCGGACCCCATGTACTGATGCATATGCACCTTGTCAGTCAGTCAGTCCTTTCAATTACGTGTGCTTCGTAATCCGTTATTAATACACTGACATTATTCCTCAATTTTTGTCCCCCGGTATCTGCAAATTTTAAGAAGTAGTTAAGGTTTCCAGAGCGTATCTTAGCCTACTTAAGAGGCATAGACTACGTTGCAAAGCCTAAACAACTTAGAAAATATTAAGGGGTTTCGCCGAAACTTATCTTCAAAGGTCCAACAAATACAGCGACTTAACTATCGGCAGATAAGTTCAACTATTCGTCGATTGGTTCGTAAAACGCCAAACGCCATTATTTACCGTCGTTTCTATTATTATCGTTTAGTTACTTTTGTATATCAAGTTAAGGGGGCATTACTGTACAACATTACATATAAGCCGTTGATATCTTTCTACATTCTAGTCTCTATACAAAATAATTAATAAATTTAAAATACGAAAGTTATACTTGGCATGGTCGGACACTTTGTATCCACCACCAGAAAAGAATAAATTTCACAATAACATTGGATGGGTGTGGCAGATTCTTCTAGTTTTCCTGCAACGTCAACCACACAGCCAGCATATGTAGAAATTGTAATCGGTTCTATCCGTTGTAGTTTAGGAGAAATGAGCAAAAAATCGTGTTTCGTGAAGAGTTATAGGAAGTGAGAAGTGGGGAGATGGAGTAGTGTTTGTGAACGTTTGTCTTGTAAATGGAGACGTTAGTGAGAAAGACCACTGCCACCATAGATTGTTCCAAAGACAAGCAGTATGCTTAAAGAATGACGAACCGCGGTAGCGTGTTGTGCGGTATGCAGGCAAGTCCAGGCCGAATGCGTGGAGACGCTGGGAAAGTTGTGCAGTCCCGTTAAACGATATAATTGGTGAACAAATCCCTTTTATCTCTGTACAATACATGCCGTAGATATACCTGCACATAAGCACAACACAGCCCAGATTACGCCGATGCTCAAGGACGTCGATAGTTTCGAACACACTTTCGACTCTCATGAGCAGTTGCGCGCTTGAGGGTCTGTGAGCAAAGTTTGAAGGCTTCCGCTCACACATTCGAGTTGTACTTTAATTTCTGAAGGATAAAAAAATCGTAGAAATTTGAGTTGAGATAAAGTGACTTTAACTGTTAATGGGTTTAAAATATTTTTCTATTATTTGCATAAAATTTGGTGGACGATGTCAGCCATCGATCTAAAAACTATAAAAACGTGCATTCGCTTAAAAGTCAGTATTCACGCATATATTTGTATATAAGGCTTGTATGTAAGTCTTTACAAATTTATAAGACTCTTAGTCTTTTGTCACTTCATACCTTAAAACCTGCACAAAGATGAAAGCGCCGGCGAAATAAAGACATAAGCATAACATAAAATTAATTAAAACTTTTTTAAATTTTTGTCATTTACACTCCGCTTACCACTTGAGCAGAATTGCGTTTATTGTGTTATTCGATTTGCAACCGCGTAATGACTAATGTTCTTAAGGAAGGAATAAAGACATCAGGGGCTCCTTTGTGAACTTTGTAGGCATAGACACCAATAGTAGCAAAGGCTTATCCAAAGTTTTTGAGTTCATGATAGTGAACAAAATTTTAAATTCATGTAAATTCGATCGTTAAACCCAAGACAGATTCGTTGGCGTCTGAAATTAATAGGTTTGCCAAAGCTTTAAAAGTCTTTCATTCAATTGTAAGGTGTGTCTTTAAGACGAGCGACCTTGGGGAAGTTAAAAGATGACCAATAGGCAGATGGATTCTGAATTTTGAGATTAAAAGGCTCAATATATTTTAAACAAGATGCACTCTACACCATAACCACCTTCAGCTTAGCAAATAAATTTGAAAAAGCTTGAGATTCTTAAGCCAAATTTTTATCTATTATTTTTTATTGCTCATACGTCTCTTCCTCATGATATGCCCACATTGTGTTTGCAAAGAACTGAATTTTAATGAGAAATCCGTTCGTCGGTGGGTAATCAAAATTCGTCTTAAATCACAAATTTAGCTTTTTTTTTAGGGGCTTTATATATATATATACCTTAACTGCTCGATTGTATGAGTCATTTGTAAGTGAAATATTTTTCAACGCCTTTTCACAGGACACATTATATGTTTTATGTACATGTTAATGTGTGCGTATATGTTAGAGACATGCTTTCGAAATTCAGTGGTGGCTGACAGTTTTATGAATGTTTACAGTAATAAATGTAATTTTATTGCAAAGCATCTTTAGGCAAAGATATATGATCCGAATGTACACAACATGTTTTGCTTCCCGTTAATGAAAATAAAATTTAAAAGAACACGCACTTGAAAAATTAAATTAAAATCGTTTCAATCGATCGACATTAGATATCGATGTTTTTCATAAACGTGTATAGCTCTGTATGTAGCTTTGGGCAAACACAACAATATCTAAACAGGTAAGATATAAGTGTAGATGTATGTATTGTTCTTCTCATTCTATCATTTTCTTTACTCTTCACTCATATGAGTAGTTTTAAGAAATGTTTAAGAAATACTTATACAAAGTAAGAAAACAAGCAAAGAAAAGAAAAAAAAAGAAGAAAAAAAACAAGGAAATACAATGAAACAAAAGATATCGTTAAGATGAAAATGTCATCCTTTCTCAATACATTTTATGAGTTCATGTTTAATCTGACAGTTGCGCTATAGCCTCACTGACAAACACATGCACGCACGCAAGCACGCACGCAGGCACGCACGCATGGACGCGTATTCGTATAAGTTATTCTCCATTTCATTTTCATTCCTCATGTTTATTTGTTGCCCGTCAACCATTTCATCTTTGAAACAGAAAAAAACTTGTCCGGTCCATTTTACCTGATCGGCTTCGCTGATGGATCTTTTTAAACGAATACGAACACGAACACGAATTCTCGCTGATATCTATTAAAAATGTATGACATCTGTTGAAAAGGTATAATTGTTTAGCCAAGTAATCGATTCTCTACGAATCCTCTATCTCGTATCAGTTGCTTCAGTGTTTCAGTCCCATTCGTCATAGCAACACAACACACAATGTATTCATAAGATATCGAATACTTTGGGATGTTATCGAGCCCACAAAATTCATTTTTTCTGCCTAAAAGGTGATTTTCAAAATTTATTGCCGGCGTTTTCTGCTTTCTTCAAATGAAATTAACTAATATAACAAACACTCTAAGATCGTATTAACTCACAATTACAAAGTTTGTATTGAGGTGGAAGAGCATTCAAGGATGCCTAACCAACCCCTCAATGATTGTGGAAATAATGCCGTGAGAGCATATCACTTTGCAAATCGCGTCAATTTTCGTATCTAACTTTAAAAAAAAGTCTGTTAAGGCTTGCATGCTACATTTTTATATCCTACACTATGTATGTTAAGTTTATGTGGACGTATGTAACACGCACAAGGGCTTAAAATGGACTCATTTTTCTCTATTTGTATTTTTTTTTTTTTCGGAATAATTTTCTGAATCGATCTAAGTCTGTCCCGTCGTCTGTCTATCTATAATGATGAAATTTGGTACACCGAAGTGGTGAATAACTGTAGTAGGCAAGGTGGTGTAGGGTACCCAATTATTAGTCGGCCTTGCTTGACCATAATGTCCTTACACGTGTGTGTATGAATGATTGTTTGCTGTCGGCTCATTTTTGCATGTCACAACCGCCATGGCAGATTGATTATATCCCTTTCGTTTGGTAACTCGAGGAATATAACAGTTTAAGACTAACAGGGCAAGGCTTGCTCTTGCAATGTTGCTTTTTCGTTTTCGTTTGGACCAATCATCAACAATACAATTCATTTTTTGTTTTTTAGCTGACTGCTCCCCAATCTCCCATATACCTGTAACAAATTTTGCCAGCTCGTTGGCTGGCATTTCAAATATATTAGTCTCGTGAGTATAATTTTATTAAATCAACTGAAATTTGCAAGGCATAGACATAGACAGATATAAGTGAGTGTGTGCGTGCGTAATATTTTCTGACTTCCATTTACATGAAAATATTAAGCATTTTTCCAAGTCCAACGAGGGTTATATTGTGGACAAGAAAAAAAAAAAGAAAGCGAAAATCTTTCGTAGATTTTTGATGCTTTAGGGTGTTCGTAGTAATGTTGTTGTTATTGGATTATATTATAAAATATTGAAGATTATGTTTTGTTTAAATTGGAATTTACTGTAAATATATCCTCAATGAAGGATATAAGCGGAGTGACTAATGGCGACTGCAGACAAGTATTGTAACATCTGTAGGCATTTGTTAAAGCTTAAGCTTGTTTAGCTGCATAACATGTAATGGTTACTTCATAAACAATAATTCTTTGCAAAAATTATGAAATATTAACAATATTTTCTATTACTTAGAACCAAGAATTACATTGGAATTCTTAAGACAAACAAAAAATGAAAAAATCTTTACTTCCGCAAGAAACATTCCTTAGACTATTACGTGGCTGTTTTTCAATGATTAAAAGAGAATTTGCTATAGGCTCCATCTAGGCTCCAATTTCGATCAACATAATCCATTTATTTGGGTGAATGAATAAATAAAATAAACCCCCTCTATAGGTATTCAAAAAGGATATGAATGGTCACAGGATAGGATTGCATTGTAGCTGCCATTCGTATAAAGCATAGAAATGCGCGTACGAGGGTTTCATAAATTTTATATATTATTAGTCGGCCTGAAAAATGTAACCGATTTAGCTATTTCTGCACGGCAAACAGTCTGCCTGTGTAGCTTGTAACGTTTTTGCGTCGTTCCCTTTTTGCATCGAACTTTAGAAGAACTTTGGTTAATATTTGGATTAGATTTTAAATTAATATCTATTAAGCAGATGTCGGCGGTTTGGCGAACGAATTACGATCTTATTTAAGCTACGTTATCTGCTTTCTAACTCACTTATCGCCATCAAAAACTGGCCAACGGAACTAGGGCCGACGATACACAGATTAATTATACAGCGTTGACAATAGGGCGATCTTTAGCACTTAGGAGTCCCGGTTACTCCTGAAATGTCGTTAGTAAGTACGATATCCTTCCTCTTGGGCGACGAGAAACTTACTTATCACCTCAATATTTAATATCTTCGCGATATCGGGATAATCTACTGTCATGGCGGAGAAAAATCAAAGAAATATCATCATAGGCCTTTTATATCCGCCATTCTTTACAATGACCGCCACCCCACCGCTACCTCTTACATCTGTTCATGTAAAGCGTACATGCAAAGCAGAGAAAATAGTGGGTGAACTACTACTCATCTATAATTGCGTCGATTCGTAGAGAGGATGTTTTTAATTTCAATTTTTCAGTTTTATGTGTTTTTTAACAACACGCGATGCTATTGTCATTTTGTTGTTGTCGTAATAATTTATGATGTAAATATGAAAAAAAAGAACCTAACGCAGCATGAAAAGTCATTTTGCACAAAAGCGCAATTTTTTTTGCAAAAAATCGTATTAAAGGGTAAATTAAGCAAGTTTTTGCATTCGCACTGAGGCCAAATTATGAAGTCATGGATTCACCTGCACAAAACGACCTTTACTCCATCAATATATATGTATTCATATATATATATAAACAAAAGTGGGTGGTAAGTCAGGCACATGCAGACAAACATATCCATCCCCTTTGTAAAGTATAATGGCCGCGGCATTGTCTGGGGGGGTGTGATGAAGTGATTTTATTGTGATGCAGAAATATTGGACTTGGCATCGGGGTGTCTAATTTTGAATACTTAATTTTCGTTTTTGAGTCTCTGTATGCAAAATTATGTTTCAATTAAAATCACAGATTTGCGTACGCAAACACACCCTCGCATCTTAATTAGATTCTGCCGTAAGAGCAATTGTCAACTGCTGTCACCTTAGTTTGTGTTTGTTTTTTTTTTTATTGTACAACGAAGCAGAAAATAAATCGATAGTATGTACAAAATACAAAATGTTGGAGCATTAAAGCTGACTGCGTAAGCATCTGATGCATGAAATTAACGATAAGATTAAAGGAGTCCCTTGTTTATATGATAATAAAGAGCTTTAAAGACATCTGTGTCTGATTTGTGTGTGTGTGTGTGTGTGTGTATTAGATAATTGGTATTACACTCACTCTCACTCTCACTCTCACTCTCACTATATATTTACTATATTAACAAGAACAACACGTTAATAAATTTAAATCATATGCTTTCGCTATTTACTTTATACAAAAGACAGCATTCATTAGCTATTAAGATAATATTCTTAAACTTATTAGCCCGCCCGTTATTCGACGTGCTGCACGAACAAAATATCAATTACGTGTATGTCTCGTGTATGTAGATTCAAATGTGCGCATACGGTTCATTTCTCTGCAATGTGTGCTTTTCACATATATACACTTTGCAGATGAGACACATACACACATGTCTAATAATGTTCATTTTGAACATTCTAAACTATCTTGAACATTAATACGTGTTGCGAATTATGATTTGATGTTTTCTGCTTGCGGCAGAACAACTTAAGTTCTTTTTTCTTTTGCTTGAATTTGCTAAAGTTTGATTTATTCGCTTAGTAAAAAAGCAATTTCGGCCCTTCTTTCTTGACATCTTCTTTTTAGTTTTTCCTTCTTCTCTTCCCCTACATCTCTCTCTCTCTCTCTCTCCCTCTTGCCCTATCTGTCTGTGTGGCTGGCTCTCATTACTCTATGACAAAATATATATATATCTTGCATACCGATCTGATTCATGATGTACTCTAGAAAAGCTTTTTCCATTAATATTTAAATATGAGATACTTTTATATATATATATATATATATATATATATATTTATATGTATAGCATGCGATATAATTTGTGCGGCTTTTCAAAGTTTGTATTAGATCACCGAAGGAAACATATGCAGTGAAAGTTAATTAGTTTCAATGCGAAAATCTTTCTTGTTTGCTCATGTGTTTGTACCTTCAGCACAAATCGAATGAATTCCTGTTACCTTGAAAGAAATTTACGCTTCAAAGTTAAAAGAATTAAAGGAAGAAAAGCCGACGAGTTAAAAGTTCTCTAAGATTAACTTATTGCTCTAATTGTATTGCTTCTTCGGATGTTTCAGTTGATAAGCATTCGTTCCAGCGAATTGATTCTATGATCAGAGGGGAAAATATCATATATGTAAACTAAAAACTTTAACTGGATTCAAATGTAAATGTAAGTTTCGGACGTTACTTTGCTGACAAATTATTCACACGTCACACACGCTGCTAGTAGGAAGAGGAAATACCGCAGCTAACGTAGAAATTTGTTCATTCGTTTTTGCCGTCTATAACCCAATTGAAGTAAATTATCGCTCTATATAAAGCCGTCTGATGTATAATTTCTTGTCTCTTTTGCGACATGAATGTTATTTCCTGGCTAAACTATAAAGGAAGATTTCCAACAAATGGAATAGGAAAACATTGTTCAAAAATGGGGTTTTCAAAATGTTCTATAGAAGTATACAATGCATCCTAACATTTTAACACTTTATGCCATTCACATAAAGCTTAGAGTCGCGAAGTGTTACCTGCGCCCTTTAGCTCCATTCTAGTGTTCTGCTTGCGAGAATTTTTTCTTGAGTGTTTTGAAATTTATTTTAATAATTTTTATAAGTGAAGGTATCACAGACTCCCAGGCCATTAGGTGAATGCCTAGCTCAACAGCCTGTCCGTTTCTGCAGTCCAAACTTTCCGTCCAAATTCTCGTTTTTCTGAAGATTGCAGAAATGCTAGCGTTTGGCAGAATCAGTGGAATTTTTTAAATGCTTCAAATTAAGAATAATTAATACATTTGACGCTTTGATGCTCTTTTCAACTGATTCTGTTTTAAGCTGATCTACAAAGCTTAGCTCGAAGCAAAGACTCAAAAATTCTTTTAATAGTTTAACAGTTCCTTTCCCTTCTTATGATCATCAGCAGACACCGTTGTCACTTCTCAAAAAGCTTTTCCACACTTCTTTTGTGTGTAACTGTATCTATGCTATATTCTCTTGAAATTCTTACGACACTAACTATCTTCTCCGGCTCCATCGGCCTTTTTGTATAGTATAGCGAGCAAAGAAAAAAGAAGAAATTCGTCCTGAATGATTTGTGTGGTAATCGAGTTTTTCAGATACTTACATGGGTTGCTTTCGAAGATTCTTAAGACGCCATTAGGGCATTGCCGCTTTCCCCTTTTAAACCATACAAGGAATAATCGAGAAAGTGTCTTTATCGGGCAGCAAAGGTGAAATGCAAAGCACATGTGCAAGAAAAATCGTGCAAGCTTTTGAGCTCTCATACCTTTGACATAAATCAAGAGGATACAAACCATACGTAAGTCCGGCGTTTAAAGATCATTTTTGGCTTTAGACGAAGAATAAGTTCCTATGGATCACACGTCATGAGATAAAATCGTGGGCTCTTCCTAAAATAGTGATATCGGTCGGGACAAATCAAAAAACGAAAATCATTTAACTGCTCGGTCACGGATCGCAGTAATCTTTTGATTCAATGGACAATTTTGTTTTTATTTAGTTAAAAATTTTTGCTTTCATTAACCACTTTCTTCTTATACTTTACTCATATCGCGCGCGTCGTAAAATTTTACACAAATTGCTTTTTATTTTTTTTTAAATTTATTAGTGACGTATATAAGGAAATATATAATAGCAAATGCCTGAAGGGACACCAAGTCGAGTGTCTGTTAGTAGTCAGCAATAGTGGCCACCATGAGATAAAGAATTTTATTCCCCGTACGTTGCGGTTGTCCAAAATCAATTACCGTTTAATCACATTTAAATTTAAGTTCAATTCGTCTTTCCCTTTACGTCATCCGTTTTTATATTTTTCATTGTGCCATTTAACGCACTCCAAGAATGGGAATAGCAAGGAATAACGATTACGGAGGTTGTCTACCGTTTTCTGCTCTCTTTAAATGGATTGCTTAGGTATGCTTTTTTCGAATTCGCGAAGCCTCGCGCTTGCGTTTAAAACAGGATCATTTTTCGAATCGATCTTTGTTTGTGTGTCCATCTGTGCGTGTTGTTTTCTCCCGTTTAACATACAGGCGGGGAAACTCTTCAAGTATTTTGATTAAATTTTGTGCTTTGTGACAAAGAGGATGTGCTTTGGCCCAAAGAGGAGCGTTCGGACGAGCGACGGTTCGGATTAGGCTAATTTCTGCAACCACTATCCCTATAACGCCTTATTTTGAATAGTCAAAGTATGGATAACTGTAGGACAGTGTAGCGTATTTTTTCCTATGACCAGCCACTCCATAGGCAGAGAGAAGGGTGGAAAGAGGAAGGTGGATAGAGGAGGGTGGATAGAGAAGGGTGGAGAGTGGAATGTTTGTTAACGTTCGACTTAAAAATCAGATGCGGTGAGAAAGACCACTGCTGGTAGGTTGTTCCAAAGACAGGAAGCACGAGGGGACGCTGTAGTCCTGTTAAAAGACATAATTAGTGGACAAATCTCCTTTATCTCTGCAGGAATATGTAGAGATGGCCTGGATGTACTTGTACATAAGCACACCACAGCGCAGACTTCACCTATACTCAACGGTATCGAGGGTTTTGCTCCCTTTTGTGGTGCACTTGTTTCAAATAAAACACAGCAGCAGATCAATCTTTTCGGTCATAGTTATCATATTTATCGTTATTTCAAAAACTTCCATTTTATCGCTAAAATAATGAAAAATAATACAAACATTTTACATAACTAAGATTTTAATATAATAAAAAACTAAAAGTAATTATGTATATAATTAAAAAGTAATGCATTAACAACAATCAGAATAAAAATAATAATAATAAAAAAAATAGTGTTCTGAAAAACAGAAACGTAAGAAAAGTTCATAATAATAATAATAATAATAGTAATAATAATAATAAAAATAGTAATAATAATAATAATAAGAAAACAAAATCATATTTCATACGATTGGTAAGAGTTTAACAGAAACAGAAACTATTCTTAAGCACAGTGCAAAAATCAAAAAAAAAAATTAGAAGACACTTGTCCCAGAGAAAGATAAGTTTCAAGACTAAGTTTCGTTCATGCTTTTGAAGCAAAAAATATGTTTTGTTTCTTAATCGGATAGCCAAGGGCTATCGTATAGTCATCTCGTCTATTAACAGATTAATGTTAAGCAAGTCATTGTGTATGGAGCGTATGGGTAATGAAGGCAGGATGCAGAGAAGTCAGACCAGAGGAAGTAACACACAATGCAAAATAGTATTGTTTTCCTTTTTTTTGCTTTTTTCTTTTTGTTTTTTGTTTTTAATAATTAAGATCACTTATTTATATGCTTGCATATGTAATGTAATTTTATTCATTTTTATTGTATAGTTTTAAGGTAAATTTTTTTTATATATACGAATAAATTTAAACGATTTGTTTTTACTTAAGGACTTTACTTTTTACGTTTATATGTATTTTATATGAGAATATTTGTTAGTTTTATGTACGTATTTGCGTATGTGTATTGTGTACGCATTTGTGTGTATATATGTGTGTGTATGTGTGTGTGTGTGTGTGTGTGTGTTTGTGTCTGTGTAAAGTTTAACTACGTTTTTACGGCGAGAGAAGATTTAAGTTCTTTCTCCCTCTCTTTCTCCTTTTCTTTAAATTTAATTAATTATTAAGTTTTTATTTATACTGGAAGTTGGCCTCAGTTTTTTTTTTTTGTTTATGCAAAATATATATGTATTTTTACTTATTTTTATAAAGGGTAATACATAGATTTCGCTTTTCATTTATTTAATTACTGTTTTTTTACTCACTTTTTCTTTTCTTTTATTTATTTATTTATGTATTTTTTTTTTTTTCAATAATTTTCAATTTAAATAATTCACTCACATTTTATGTACGTATTTTTGTCTGTTTCCTATTGTTCGGTGTGTGCTGCAAGTGTTTTCCTTGTATTACTTTTCAATTAGAGAAAATTGAAGGATAGTTACGTTCGTTTTGTTTCTTTATTATTTTACAAATAAGTTGCGATCCTTAAGCTAGTACGTATATTGTTGAGATTGTTTTTGGGGTTAATCGATTCATATAAACACACGTAGCTAAACTGTTCATGACTTGGTGGTATTTGCTGTAGTGTGTCAATGTTTTTTTTTCTCAATGTTTACTTTTAATTCTACCTTTGTATTTGTTTTTCAAGCAAAACAAGATTTAATGCTGATTTATTTCAATATTTGTGTAAATTTACATTTGTTAAACATAAATTAATTTGTTTTCTTCTCTTAGTCACTGGCAAACATTATGAATTTTACGTATTTGAAGATGTACTATTACTATCTCTTCTTTCGAATGTTGATTATGTGTTTTCATGTTTTTTTTTTTTTTTTTGCATGGTTTCGTTTTTGGCAAACACCATTTAAAGAACATATTTTACATTCTAGATATAGCTATTTTTAAATATTTAAAGAAATGGCAAACAATATAAGAACGTTTTCTTCGACTTATCTAACGGATCTTGTGTGTGTCTAACAACTAAAGGCGATAAAAAGAAATCTGATGAACAAAGATTGGGGACTTTGTGGGAGTAACGCAGAAAATTAGAACGAAAAGCAAAACGGACGGATAGACGAAGGAACCTAAATTAACTAAAATTCTGACATCCGTCGAAGAACAAATGGACAGATAGAAAAGATTTTGTGATAACTGGAACGTATACCTGAGCATCACAAGCAAGACGGAGATCACTAGATCGCCTCAAAATTTCTTTCAGTCATTGATTCGAATTTTTTTAATCGTGCTCATGGCAAAGTTAACGAACTGGCATGGTACGAGTCTCTGGACCTTCCTCTCTCCAAAGGCTTTTGCTTTAGGGAATTTTGCTTTAGAAACTTTCCGAAGTAGGGACAGCAAGTGTAGTCGAATGGAAAACTAAGCGAAGACAATTATTTGTTTTAACTAAGATCATGTGGCATCCAAAAGGCGTGAAACTTATTTTTGGAAAGAGTTTAATGCCTGTTGGATGTTTTTGGATGATGGTGTGTTACTGATGACGTGGCAATCTTGCTTGATGTTTGTCTCAGTATGCTGTGAGAAGCGTCTCGTCCCCAACGAAGTCATATTTTTATAACTGTAGCGTTTGGCAAGATACCCTACTGCTCATAAACATGGCAAGTTCTCCGTAGGCCTCAACCAACGTAACAAACTGTCCTTAAAATGTTGCTTTATGTCCACAGCGTAATATGTGGCGGCTGAATACAAGATCACCAAATGTTTTATCGCATACACAAGCTTGAAATACCATTTCCCCGTTTCCTCATCTCGTTTCTTTTGCCTTTGTTTGCTGCAATTAAAATACTTTTGCGTTCCTAGGAAAGAAATTTGGAACAATGACATCCCACTAAGAACTTTTTCTCTTAAGTACAACATTTATCTAAATCAGAAGGTGCCGGCTATTAGAAGGTCGATTCTACGCCAATCTCTCTTTGCAAATTAATTTCCTTTACAACTAAAAAAAAGAAAGAAAAAATTAAATGAAATAAATTTAAAAACTTTTATGAACATAACTTTTTTTTTCTTAAATGAAAACATGCGCTGCATTTTCACTTTAACAAGAAAAGAAGAAAAAAGAAAAAAAAAACATTTAGCAAACAAGTCTTTCGGTCGTTTTTAAAGCAATTTAATCAAAACCACATTCAATATATATAATATTTATATCAAAATTGTATGTGTGTGTGTGTACGTGTAACTTAACTCATATATATCATAATAGTATAATAATAATATTAAAATTTCTATTGTTTGCTTAATTGTCTGCTTTTTTACTTATGCTAAGTAAAATGTAAATATATTTATATGTAATAGTTTTTATTTTTGCTTTCAATTACTGTATTTTTTGTTTGTATGTACGTACAACTGATGGTGTATATGTTTACTTAAAATAAACATACACACGCAGACATATATCACCTAGTAATTAAAAAAATCTATGCAAAGGTTTTACGTATTTTGTTGCAATTATTTTTTGTATTCTATAATACATACATGCATACACATACATACATACATACATACATATGTATAAAAAGTATCCATCTTTCATTTTAACTATCCGATGACAATGATGATAGATTAGGAGTAAAGCTACCATTTTATTAGCAGGCTTAATACTTTTTAGACTACCTATTACATAGGTGTGCATAATGCTTTAACATGCGTGAATGCTACACATACATCTTTGTATTGTTATTATAAGGATTTCTATGTGTGTGTTTGTGTGTGTGTGTGTGTGCGCATGTATGTGTTTTTATAACGGATACCAGCCCGTTTTACTTTTCGGGCTCCCTTCGGAATAGTTCTTCACTTTATTTTTAAGTATTTATTTTTTTTATTTTTATTTATTTTTTTTATTTTTTCTACGGTGCAAATATTTATGTATTCACTTTGCTGACAGCTTTTAGGAGATCATGATTGCTTTTATCCAGCGCACTCATCATACCCAAGTTACCACCTAAGCCACCGCCGACGCCAACGCCGACGCCAACACCTACACCGACACCCATTCCCAGGCCAAGCTTTAATTCGTTTTGTCCGACGACTGAATGATGCAAATGGCCGGGATTGTGAGCGATTATCGAATGATGATCTTGTGGAGGCTGTTGCTGATGTTGTTGCTGCTGCTGTTGCTGTTGCTGTTGCTGCTGCTGTTGCTGCTGCTGCTGTTGCTGTACTTGTTTATTATTATTTTGTTGGGCGGACTTCATGGCTTCTTGGGCTTTCATTTTTTCTTGCTCTTCCCTATCACGACGGGCCTGCAATGAAAAATGTCCCGATATAATTAAATTAATTGTTTTGATTGATTAAGATCTTGAGGACTTACTTGTTCATTAATTTCCTTAACTGCTCGCAATTCCTTTTTCAATTTCATTCGACGATTTTGAAACCAAATTTTGATTTGGCGTTCGGTTAGGCAGAGAGCGTGAGCAATTTCGATTCGTCGTCGTCGCGTTAAATAATGATTAAAATGGAATTCCTTCTCCAGCTCAAGCGTTTGAAAGCGCGTATAAGTTTGTCGACCGCGACGTCGTGGGCAACCATTTGGACCTGTTGTTGTTGTTGTTGTTGTTGTATTGTATTTGTTGAGAAAAACAAAACAAAGATTTTTATTAATCATTTAATTGTACGTAAACAACTAAGTGTATGTATATGTATATATGTATGTATGCATGCATGTATTTAAAATCATTTCTTTCTTAAAATCTTTCTGTTTAATATGCAAGATATTGCTTTAATTATAAAAGTAAACGAAATTATTATTATTAATAATAACCTAAAATTAATAACAAAGACTTCCAAATGACAAATATCGTACGTAAACATTGTGTAAATGGGGACGCATATGCATATGCATATGCGTATATATGCATATATAAAAATGCCTTAAGATCAATATATTTTCGCTTATCAATAAAATATTACGAACTGTCACATATCTCACAGTACAAGAATTTCTTTTGTTATTCAGATGAAAGCAAGAGAGCAAAAGAATATTTTCATATCCATTTTGCTTGCTCTTTCGCCTCCCAACAATAAATTATTTTAACTTCCGTATTATAAAAGTTTACATTATTTCCTCAAACGTTTGCAAGGACATTTTGCTTCAACTACTTTTAATACAATTACTCCGTTAGAGGAGAAAACGTAATAGAATATCAAGAAAATGATTTTGAGAAATTTCGCTGCATCTTCTTCTTACATATTTTCCGAGCTATCATCATTTTTGCTAAGAGGAAATCAAAATTCCTCTTCCGCTTGAGAGGAAATCAAAATTTCTTGCCATCCATGTAAACAATGCTTTTGGCGCGTCTCTCCACCCCCGCAGAATATCACGCGACTCAATTGGCCTGCGATCAGACACATATATGGCAACAGAACCGTACGATTTCTGGATTGTAGAAACTTCTAAGCGATAAATGCTTAGATTTCATTACATTCTGGCAATTAGTTCACTGGTTACGGGTGATTTTAATGGCACTACTTGTTTGTCGACTTTGGACGCCTTTTGTTGGTTGTTGTCCACTTGGCTAATTGCCAATTTGAATCTGGAATATAGCAACGAACTCATGTTTCGTTCTTCATAGCAAATCGCATCAAAAAATTCTTTTTATTTCACTTAAGCAGGACCTAACAATTTTCTGAGTCAAAAGTAAGCAATCCCTCCGCATGAGTAGCCGAGGAGGCAAGCATCGCGGCCTCAAATCTCAATGCAATAGAATTTTCTTTAGTCCTAGTTATAGCGAGCACTCAGTCGGTAAAGGCATGACACTTACCGATTGAGCACACACTCACTGCGGCTGCGGCCGTTTCCGTCTTTCTTTATCTTTCCGTCCGTCTGACCGTCACCCTGTACCCTGACACGAATAGGAAACATAATCTGAGTGATTGCTCGAATTGGTTGAAAATGCGAGATCCACTACAGACAGAGGTTTCTCATGAACAAATGTTCAGACATAATAGTAAATGCACTGGCTTCCGACATATCCGATGAAGTGTCAGCTACCTCACGTAACTTCAGTTTCCAGTCTTCCAAAACGATTTCGTACACTTTTCCCTTTTTTCTGGAACAACTGCCACTTTTGGGCGATCAAAGTCTTCAGCGTCATGGATGTGCAGACATCAATGGCAGACTTAGTGAGTAATGTCGTCGATCCGAAGTTTATAATGCTGTATATGATCCTTTATCTTATTTGCCAGTATTTTCCTCTTGTTCAGTCCATTCTATTTCTGAATATCTTTCATTGAGGAGCAAACCTACCTGCCGCACTAAAGTGACAAAATCTAATTTTCTTTTTTTTTCTTTTGCAGATTTTTATAAAGCGACCTAAACTCGCCCAAGGATTTAAGAAGGTAAGTTTATCGTTAAGGAAACTTTTTGATTTTATTTCAACAAAATTGTAGAAGCCACAAATATGTTTCGGACCTGGAAGATTATCTAATCCAAATATTACTCGATGAAGAAAAATTTTTTTTTAAGTTTACTTCCAGTTGTTTTCGAAACGTATGTCGGTCTCTGTTAACCTGTTCTTGTTTTTCTTTTTGCTCACTGACTCCCACTGGTTCCTATGGTAAAAGGGTTGCTGTTAGTTTAGTAAACGTTTTGTTTATCCTAAACAAGCTGCGTGCAGAGCCAACTCAGTGTGTATTCGCCTACGGTAGATATTGCAAAAATATTATTTTTTAGTTTCGCTTGTAAATCTGTCAGATATTTGTAAGAATTATTTTTGTTTTTTTTTTTTGAAAAACTTTTCACGCTACCTGCGCTAATTTTATTTTACGAGCTACACTTTGTTCGGCGATGTGGTAAAAAGTCATTTTTGCAAAAAAAAAAAAAAAACCAAATTATTATTTCTTTGGCTGCTTACGTGTTTTTCAGTTATAAATTGTTGTTGTTCGCCGTGCTACCGTTCAATATGCTGCACTTTGCTCTTCTACTTGTTGTAATTTTAGTTTTTTCATTTGCCAGTGGGATTTTTTTCTTTTTTTATGATTATTTATGGTTTAAATGAAAATCCTTTGTTTGAATATTTTTGTTTTCTATTACGCTAGTAAGTGCTGATAGTTTTTAGTCATATATTTTCAAAATATTTTTGTTAAACCGTGAAGTAGTTTTTTTACATTTTTGTGAGTTCTTTTTTTTCTAATTTCTATTAAAAAATATTTCCACTTTAGCCATACCTGTCTGTAGCGTTATGTGGAAAAAAGTTTTTTCATTTTTTTTTTTTTAATTTGTTAAGAAAGAAACTGCCATCGTATCGCATGTCCTCAACTTCTATAGCTATGAACTTGTCAATGGTTAAGAATTTTTAATAGCTACGCAACCAATTTTTATTTACTTATCTTACATAATTTGTACCACGTGAGTTGAAACTTTCACACTCTACCGAATGGAGACACTTTTTTTATTAATGGAAAATAGGTAGACTTTGTTGTTATGTCTGGCTTCTTTCAAAAGAATTTTATTTAATCCAGCAATAAATTGAATAATTCTTCGCTTTTCAACGCCGCAGAAATTCAATTTCCGATTCCAGTTTCCATAATGCAGACTTAAAACCTTACAGAGGTCAAATATGCAGCAGTACCTTAATTTGCGAGCTTCCCCTATACTGTAGGGTGAGTAGTTTCGAGATTTAGTTTATACCTTGCTAGCTAGCTCCTTACAACCGTAACTGAAATCTTCCTAGAAACTAATCATTAGGTCTACAGCAGTGAGTCGATTGAAAAATGTGATCGCCCTCTGAAACGTAGATATATTTTTTAAGGTAAGCATTACTAAAACGTTGTAGAACATTAACCAGTCTCGCTTTAGAAGCTTTAGGATTTCGACTTTGGGTTTCAAACCCCCTGTTCTTTGTGAATATGTTCAAAAATGTACGTTTTGATTATCGAAATATCGTCAACAAGTCTTGCTAAAAATATGCGAAGATGCGAAGTAAAGCAAGCGCTTTTGTTCAAAAATTTTATAGTCGTAAAATTCAATACAACCACCTCCTCTATCAATAGCAATTTTGAGGACGAAAGTATTATGGGCGACATCAGAAAACTGAAACTGCATAGGGTCGACCATTCCATTATTAGGAGTCAAAAAATAATCAAATAAAAATATTGAACCACGGCTAACATAATAGTGGGTAGGTAATGAATTGCGAACATAGGACATATGTGGCCCGCGGCAGCAGCTTCTCATCAAGACAGATTTTGCAAGATTAAATAAATTACAAGTGAAGTCACTCATGATTAGAAGATTTGAACATTCTACCAGTGTATCGCTAGTTGCATGTTCAAGGGATTTAACGTCACTCTGAGGCCGATAAAGGGTAGCAATAAGTAGTTTATCTCCTATTATTATTTTTGTAGACTTGTAAACATATTGTAAAATTTGCTAGAATGGATACCATATCAAGTGAATTGCCCGTTCTTGAGACTGCGCTGCACAATAATAGCTTACACACCTTTTGATATCTGTAAAGAAATTCGACAAATTTGTCTATTGACTTTTACAATCTAATATTGATCCAGTGTGCTTTCTTGTGCCGCGTTGTTGCGCAAAATAAAGTACAGTTGATTACGGGAATTTCGCTTTAATTAATTTCCAGGTCCTAACTGCCTTTTAATTTCTCCTTTTCCGATGACTCGTCATCATATTTTATTACTTAGAGCGACATATTTCGACCAATGTAGAATAAACGCTTACAAATTTATTCCAACTTACGTGGAGGCAATGGCTGCGATTGCAACCAGTATTAATAATTGCATCCTCGCCGAAAGCGAGGATGATGCATGACGACGATTCTTTGCTAGTTTAAAATATTAAAATAGATACGTTGAGGTATTTTTGTTTTTCAAGTCTTCGTGGTATATTTCTACCTACAAATGTATATGAATGACAGGTAGAGTCTGTTACATAAATGTCAACTAAGGTTGGTGTGTAAGTTGTGCTATAAGAATTCGATAATAACTGTCGAGCAACTATGCTGGGAATAGGTCACAATATTAGTCCTTCTCGCATAAAAAGATAGAGTTAGTATTGTAGTCCTTTGACTTACGAATAACTTAAGAAATTCTTCACCAGCGAGAATTTGCAAAATAAATACAAATTTTTTTGCTGACGGGCTAAACATACCATTTACATGACTAGCAACGGGAATACAATCAAATCACTTTTAAAAGCTTTTGTGCATAGAACGTAGTACAAGTAATTGTTGAATGGAGTTTAAAATATTGGATGGGTCAAGTTGTATTAGTCTATTAGGCTTATCGAAATTTATTTAATTTTTTTTTTTTTTTGCGCAGTCACTATAAACTAATTCATTTTATTTTTGTTATTTTATTTAACATTTTTTTTCTTGAAAAATTGTTTCGCAATATTTTAAAAAGTGAGCTTTTTCCCTTAGAACGGCGTCTTGCTTTATCCAATCATTCTATTAATGGGATGGACGATGAACTTTATGTTATCACATTTTGCGTTAATCGGCTCAGTAAAAAATAGCTTATGCCGAACGCAGCCTACGACGATAGCTGCAACTGCGAAGCTGTAAACATATCAATCGAAAAGCTTTCTTAATTAAAATTCCAGTCGGAATAATCGAAATATCATAAAGATATTTTTAAAAGTTCGTTTAAATCCCACCTATTATTATTATTATGCTAATCAATTCGAACTGGTTTTTGAGGCGGTACATATTTAAATACTTAATTATTACATTTGTAGATAAAAAGACACTTTTTCTTAAGCTTTCGCATTTATTTTCTAATACGATTTGACTAATGACCAACACTCTTCCAGCAGCAATGCTTATAACAAGACCATCAACTCTAATAGCCATGCATTCGTATGCTTTCATGCAAAGTGCAACAAAAAAAGAGCAAAAATGCGTTAGAGAAGGAGAGAATGAATTTTTGTTTACAAAGTTGATGCTACTGTATAATAGAAATACATATGTCAACGAAAATAACAATTATGGAAACCAATCCAATATGGCTGACAAATTTTGTACAGGTAAACCAACAACAACCATCCACCACTAACTACTACGAAGTTGAGTGGTTTTCAGCAAAAGAGTCAAACTAAACTAAAACAACTGAGTATGAGCATGAGCATGAGCATGAAAGCAAGAGAATTTCTTCTATCTCTCTCCCTCACTCTCTTCTTTCGACTTTTGCATGTGCAATTAAATGGTGAACTCTCTCGAGGTGAATAAGAAAAAATGTTGTCTATGGTAAGGTAATTGAAACTAATTGCTATTACGCTAAGTGAGCAGCTCGCAAGTGTTCGGTTTATGTAAAAAGTAAGTTTCCGTGCATTATGTTCTCCAAGTGAATTGAAATTTTCATATAAACAACCAAACTTTTACTTTATGGCGAGATAAGCTAATGCAAATAAAGTGATTTCTGAGTTGAGGTGATATGAATGAAATCTTTTACTCAAAATTAATGAACCCAAAGGTTCAACTTTTCAATGGTCGTATTATCACGCACTGAAGTGATATGTATAAACCGACCGCCAAGACCATAATCGGATACGGTTGAACTTTTGCCCTGGGTAAACGTTAGGCAGGCGGACAAGACATTCCTGACGGTTTCGTGCATTTATATGTGAATATACCTTAAGATTTTGTATCCGTCATGCACAACTACCGCTGAGTCCTTTTCAGACATATTCTGCGGCTCAATCATATTCTAATAAATGCCGAAATGTCGCAAAAATAAAATAATGTATTGACTCCTTTTGAATCAGTCTTTAAGTGTTGTTGTGTGTTGCTAACAAAATATTTTTTTAATGACTTGCACCAATTTGGCTAAAAAATATTGGACTTTTTATAATACATGTAGGACGATGTTAACGACGGTATGTAAAGCTAGGAGTTAAAGGATCAAAAATATGGGAAGTAAGGTAATGCATATATATGTATACATATATATATATACATGTATATAATATGTATATATACATATACATATGATTTAAGAATTGTGTTTAAATAATTTGTGGGTTGCCAAGAACTTTATATCTTTATTTAACATGCCATCCGGGAAGTCCGTAAATATATATATGTGCGCAAATATATGTATATATATATATATTTATATATAGAAACATAAACAAATTAATAATATGGTATAACATACGCCAAAGTCATTGAAAAGTAGAAATAGCATAGAGACAAGAGTTATGAACGCAATGAAGGCAAAAAACACATATCGACAAAACACACATATCAACAAAACAGCAAAAAAAAAAAAAAAAATTAACAAACAACGTGTCAAGAATTTAAAAATTCTGACAAAAATATATTTATAGACAGACAAGTTTGTTAAAAAAAAATAAAAATAATAATCAAAGTTCGGAAAAAAGGAAATCAACTTTTGTATATATGTTTTGGCTGTGTTTGCGTGCGTGTTTGTGTACATTCAGAAATGTTCGTATGGGAAAATATATTTACTTTACTTTTGTTAGATTTAGTAGTGATTCACAGTCGAAAGACACCGACAAATTGACTCACGATCTGTTATACTTAGTATTGCTTCAGATTACGGATTACGTATTAAAGCAATAATTAGTAGGACCGTGATTTAAGCAAGCTACAAAAATATACTGAACAAGTGCTAGTACTATCCTCAATGAGACGTTGGATTTTTTAAGTTTTTCGTCAAGAGTGTCCCTTGCGGGATTCTCTCATCATTAAAGTGACCCTTTCGGCGACATTAGCCGTTGAATGAAAACAATGACTTAAATTGAAAATTGCCTCACTTGGCACACAAAGTCTACGTAAGTTTTCTTAAATGACTATCATCGCTTCCTACAACTATTGTTTAGCTAGCAAAGCGACGTGCAGCAGCATCTTCTTGGCACGATATGTCCAAAGACATACAAAATCCTATTTAGTGGTCCTACAAATGCTGCTTTCTTTAGGATGTCATAAAAATTGATGAGCTCGGATCATCACCACAACTCTGGCATACGCACGCACATAGACATGACATGTTTGAATTTTTCACGAGATGGTATTGTTTCTTATGCTTTACTCTCAACGGCGTTAACAAACCGAATTCCACTGTCTACTCTCGATTGAAATTTTTCGGGCATTCTTAACTTTTTTCAAATTGCGTGTTGTGTTGAAATCGATGAGTGAGTTATGAACGAAGTTCCCGCTAAAGTTTGTCTACTTTATTCTCAGCTCTTAAGGATAAGTCGGTATAAGACGTTTCATAGAGTATATATTAAATTTTAAAATCGAGTTATCTCTCATTGTCCATCCGTCCGTTCGTCTTAGATAATTTTTGTCGAATTAACTTGATCATAGCTTTTACTTTTTCATTTTTATATGTAAATGGTAGTAAAGGAATCCTTGCTACGCATTACGATTAAAAATATCGATAGTTAAATAAGGGTAACAACACATATTTATATACGAAAATGTTTAACAAATTCCTTTAAACAATTGTTGCCAATGGCAATGCTTCTTTAATACAAAGATACAAAAAAATTTTGAAAAAAAAATTCTAAGACATTCAGACGGTCGTTGAAACCATTGTCAATAACGGTTATCGCTGAGATTACGTGAAAGCAATGGGTGCAGAGAACAAACATACAACGCATAAGGAGAAGAAAGTGAAATGAAATTTTAAGAGAAACTTTAAACGCTATAAGTACATGAATTTTAGCTTCTTCTTCTAAAAACAGTTGAAAACGTTTTAAACGGTATTTAAGGTTTGGTTTTTGTTGTTATTGTTACTGGTTATTTTAAAAACAAATTTTAAAATCATTTTTCTTAAAGCTTTTGTTGTTTAATGTAATAAAAGAATGCAAAATAATCGTAAAATCGTAGAACATTATGTGGTAAATACCTGATGTGTGTTAAAACGCTGATAAAAAATATCCGTTCATACTGTAAATATAATTTTTACTACCGCCCAGACACATTCACTCGCCGCTTTTTAATTTCAATATGTGAAAATTGACAAAATAATTAATTTTTTTTATTGCTTAACAAAAGCATTTGGAATTGCGCGAATGGTAGGAATGGATTTCAATTATTTTAATTATTAACAATATTAATAATAATTAAATAAATTTGAAAAAAAAAAACAATACGTAATATATTTAATTGTTGTGTAAACATCAATATTAAATTCGTTTTAATAGCAATTAAAGCTCACAAAACAGACGAAAGGCCAGACGTAGAAAGAAAACAAAATATAAATACAAAGCACAGCACAGCGTACAATTCGGTTAATAACAACGGTCACAAAATAACTAAAATAAAATATGTACATACATACATACATACATGCATACATACATACATACATAGATATAGATATTTATAAACAATCATTACTAAACAACTTGAACACTTATGATGTCATAAAAGCGATAAAAGAGAAAAAAAACTATTCAAAATCGAAATTTAAAGCCAAATATAAAGTCAAGCACAATATCATAAAATTCATTAATAAAATAATAAACAATTTTACAATGTATGTAATGTGACTGTGCGAACATCATTACGCGCATATTTATGTTTATTTATGCGAAAACAACAACGAAAACTTATACAGACTGCAGATAAAAACGATATCAACAAACGACTTTGAAACTAACAGCATAACGACAAAACCATTTGAAATCGATATTCAACAGCAATTAAGAAAAGGCTTAAGCCGATTTGGTATGCTTTCGTTTAATTTCAATTTTCGTTTAATTTCAATTTTAAAAGCACAATTTAGTCAAGTTTTTCGGCAAATATCAATTACAATTTTTATTAGTGTACATATTTTGTATATTTGTGTATATGTATATATATATATATATATTTACGTGTTCACCGATTGCTTCGGTTGCGATTAGGATTTTTCGTTCTTTATACGCTTTGCTTATCTAATAAGACCTCATCAAAAATTTTCGCTTGCTTTGAAAACGTTTTCAACAATTTCTTCCCTCTCGAAAAAAACGTTCTTAGATTTTGTTTAGATCGTCTAAAAGAAGCTAGTTTTTTGATAGCCTATGGCAGTTGCGTACATTAAGTTTGCGTGGATGAATGTATCAAAAGCAGCTGAGATAATCGCTATATCGATTGATTCAGAAACACTTTTTCCATCGATTGCCTGTCCGTCTGTCTTACTTATTTATGTTTAACCTACGGCTCGCTATATTTGAGATATTTCGATGAAATTTGGTAGAGCCACCAAGGTTCACCAAGGGTGAACGGTATCGAAAATGGTTCGGATCGGACCACTTTATCGATTAGTTCCCATATAGTGTCGTATGTTAAAAAGCCGGTGAATGAACAATTGTAGGGTGATGTAGTGTATTTAATGACGATAGTATTTTCACTTGTTTTGTTCTAAAATAGCTTTTCATCAAGTAATAAAGAACAGATGAGAGGTATGAGTGTCGAAATGGGTCAAAACTCAACTAAATTTGCCGGACAGTCAGCCTATCAAGTAAACTGCCAACAGCTTCCATATTGGCGTTCAAAAATCGATAATTTTTTGTATATGCAAATAAATATTATCAGTTAGTGGTAATA
This sequence comes from Glossina austeni, assembly GCA_000688735.1. Taxonomy (NCBI): domain Eukaryota; kingdom Metazoa; phylum Arthropoda; class Insecta; order Diptera; family Glossinidae; genus Glossina; species Glossina austeni. The sequence goes on along the minus strand of JMRR01016399.1, from coordinate 5,557 downwards.
TACCTCAACCCAATGGGTAGTAACGCTTAACTAATATCAATAATATTTCTAGAATCCGTCTTGAACAAGTAATAATCGACTTTGTATCGAGCATTCCTTTGTGTTTCGTAAAACTGCCTTACCAATAGGGGTTGACGGACGAACTCGCTCTCATTTAGGGCTTTTAAATATAGTTGAATGTGCACTGCAACCAAGCGCCGTAATTAGTTTACAAAAGCATTTGACAAAGAAGTTAGATTTAGACAGACAGCGTCTGGTAAGATTGAAGGATTGGATAATCAGATCAGGATCTGACTTTCTTTGAATGTTTGATTAGTTTCACAAACTACACCTTAACAGAGGTTAATCGAAAATTTCATCCGTCCATCCGTCCATCCGTCCGTTCGTTTACCCTTACTTATACTTGGAAGTAGTAAACGACTTCTTTCGAGCTAAACGACTATAAAACTAGGCCCTCGTATTATCTGTTTAGCTATACAAGTGCTTAGACTTTAGTGAAGGCTAACATTGAAAGTTGGTATAGTTTACAATCCTTTATTTACAGTATGGACTTACGCTTTAATGCAAACATTTATCAGGAGCCTCACGTTGTTTCGGATAAAAATAGTCCCGATCAGTTAATTGACAGGCCCTTATTTGCAATCAATCTTTCTATCTTTTTCTTTCCCGTTGCTTTTTAAGGCTGACATAATCTTACTGCTTCATTCATTTATGCTTTTCGCCTTTATGAAGATGATTCTCAAAATGTTTTTCATGAATTTGGAATATTTCCTGGTCTTTGAAAATGTTACGAAAACGCTTTGAACGAAATTTTGGTAACATGTGATGTTAACGAAATTTTTTTCCTCTTCGCTTTGAGCTTTTTTCAGAAAGACATTACTTTAAAGCTGATCATGCATAAGGCTAACTTAATAATAATAATTAAATGGTTTTCTTCACTTCTTTCATTACGAAAGCAAGTTAATCATAATAAGTTTTCACAATTTCACAGCTCTTTGTAGTAATTTTCCGCCATTTTTTTTTTTTCTTTTATTCGTCTTGCATATAAATTATTTGTAGTTTCGGTTAAAAAGCTCTTCTTCTTTATTGTAATCATGAGGGAACAATTTTGAATACATTTGCGCAAAAATTATGCGAATAATCTTTAACACCATTCTAGCGAACAGCAATTGATACGACAACAAATTTATATTAACTGCTTTAATGCTTATTTATGACGGCGTAAGTTTCATGCATACATAAAAACTAACGAACAATTAGAGAAGGGATGGAGAAATATTACTGCTACTGGAGTCTATAATCTGTTGAGATTAATTACATCAAGAAGGGCTGGCTAAAGAAAGAGATAACAAATCGAATTAAGTTAATTTAAGTTCAAGGTTTTAAGAAATGCTTTCTCATGTGCATTAAACGGGTGTATTTAGTGCTCTGGACGTGTAACGACAAAAAAAGACTTTTTAAAAAATCATCATTCTTTAAACTTTTTTCGCTAACAAAATGTTTGCCTTATTTTACTCACCTTTTTTTTTCTTTTTTTTTTTTCTAAGGGAAAAGAAATGAAATTTTACACACAAAAGTCAACATCTGGACTCAATAATTTTCAAGGCAATTTTTATGATCACATTAAGTGAAATTATTTTTATGTTTCCTCAGCAACAAGTGACATTTAACATAACCAAAAGTCTCGATATTTTTTAGACAACATGTAAGATTCTCGAGGCGAAACTAAATTGTAGAAGCAAAAAAAGCTAGAAAAAGTTATTTGGTTTGCTACTAGATCGTATCTAAACCGAAATCATTTCACTTTGTTTACCTCTTATCTAAAAAATTTCCTCTGGAATAAACATTTTACTATATTTACCGTTATTGCCAAAATTGGTCTTTAAAATCCGTCCCCCTTTAACAAAAAAGTAAAAACAAACCATAAATTATTTAACAACAACCACAGCAATAACAACAATAAAGTCAACAACAAAATTGATGGCAACAAAAGCAACCATTACAAGCATTCACCCTTACTGTCTAGATGGCTGGTTTTAATCTCTTGGGTGGGCGGTAGTATGTGTTTGGTTATTTTCTAAACGAGAAGACAAAAACAAAAGGAAACTCAGGACGCATATGCATGAGAGAATAACTAGCTATTGTAAACTCTGCTTACACTTATAAATACATCGATAGATCCGAACACCAATTAGAAGATATATTTCTTGTGCGGCATTTCTGGGCGGCATAGTAATGACTGACACTCTGACTGACTCTGACTAAGAGACTCTGTGTCTAAAATGAATGAGAATAAATTTTAATATTACATCCAAAATTGCAAGTATGTGCGTAAAAGTCTTCTATAAAAGTTTGTCTGCTGGTATGCACATGTTTAATAGCAATAACAACGGCCAAATCCACGAGGGTGTGATAAGACAAAATACCCGCAATAAATGTGAAAAATATATGACCAGACTAACGGCAAAGAATATTTGGATAAGAATTACAAAAAAAAAAACAAAAAAAAAGAAAACGCAAAGAAAAACCAGAAAATTTTCAAAATTCTGTATTATTTTACATTCATACACATACTTATATATATATATATATATATATATATATTTGTACGCAACACATAGCGCTATATAATAGTAAATCTGACCGGCCGTTTTGTGAGTGTGTTTGTCACAATTTTCCAAAAATATTTTGCTTGGAAGCAAAAGCTAAAGCGAAATAAACTTTACAAGCACACAAATGTTGCTATAAATTTTCCAAGGCACAAACCTTCTTACTTTATATCAGTGCTGCAAAAAGTGGATTTCACTTCAAATTCAGAGATGTGCCAGGCACAGATGTGTCTATATGGCCGAGTGTAAATAATATGTGTGTGCAATCGCAATACAAAAAGTGGTTGCAGAACTTTTTGTTTTCTTTACTTTTATCCGTTTTCCAAACAACATAATGGTTTACAATTGAGCGACATGAAGCGTTCAGAATTGATAATCCGTAATGTTTTTTTTTTTTTTTTTTTTAACATCCGTAAAAACAAATATGTTTAATAAACGATTTTGGTTTTGGCAATTAAATGCACGCTCGGAATATACGCAATTGTCTATAATGGCATTAATAGCAATTTAACATAAGGGCTTAACATTTTTTCGTGAACATAGCGAGGAAGATATTTCAAGTATTAAAGAGATTCAAAAGTAGGCGTAGAGTAACAAAAGCCATCCAATAAATATCGGTATGTAAGCAGGCCATATATAAAAGCGCTTACGAGCACCTATGCAAGAAAGCCGCTATTAATAGCCACATGGCGATGATAATCGTCACAGTTCCCAAGGCATGCATATATTTGTTCGTCATAGGACTTATTGTCGAATATACGACGCCTACCAGCTCGCTGATATGGGGTTAGCTAAAGTATTGAAGTAGTTTTTACGCGCCGACCAGCGGTGGTGAGGAGCTTAGTCATTTTGTCAAAACGTTTACTACACCTGGTAGGGGAGCTCACAGACCCTATGAAGTACAGATCATTTTGGTCAACATCAAATTGTAAATCGATTTGATCGTGCCCATCTGCCTGTCTGCCTGTGTTAAACATTTTCTTTGTCGCAAAAACGGAACAATCGGCTTTATATTTGACACAAAGTTTGGTAGTTCTTGCAGGCCACCTTGGCACCGAAATTGAGCTATATCGGTCAAGGGATATAGACATATTTTTGTTGAGCGTGACGACTTCTGAATCAACTTAAGCTTACTCGTCTGTCCATCTGTATACCCGTATGTCTTTCTTTCCATCCTCCAAAAAGTGTGAAATATTGATTTCAAGTTTGGCAGAAACATTGGAATTTCCTACGAACAGATTGGTATGTTGAAAATGGAACAAATTGGTCACATCACATGCCTACGATACGACATAAAGTAAGTCTATTATGGAAAGCAAACAAATTAGGGTCTTTACTCTCAAATCACAAGTGAAACAGCGATAAAAATTGACCTTTGTATTCAATGGATGACCCTACTGTACAAGAATGGGAAAAAGGCGTGAATTACAATTTATAGAAGGAAGAGACTTTACTTTTCTGCAATTTTTTCAAGATAATGACACTAACCATCGCAAATATAACTTCCTCACTCAGCCCTTACTGCCTTTTCAATGTCTTCCGCTTTTATAAAATGTAGCTCCTTAGACCCGTTATAAAGCTTGGTTGCGAACAGAGTCGTTTTGAAAGTAGATGCAATCGACCTAATAACAGAATTTGTTTTACAAATTTGTTTGTATTTTCCAAGTTATTCCAGGGTGGACACTGTCAATCGATTCACTTCACATAGATGTCTGTATCCATTTTAAGTTACTGCTTCCAACATATTACTAAAAAATATCATAACAGAACAAGAAAAATTCGGTAACTACATTCTCTGTCGCTGACAGGACTGTGTTTCAAACATCAACTCCAGGAAAAAGCTTTTTACCTTCTCCTGCAATACATTTAGTCCTTTGTTGTAAATTTATAAATATTGATGCACTCTAAACTACCTCGCAAAGGATGCCCTGTCGAAAGAGATAAATTTTTGCAACATTAGTAAGATTTCGTAGAAGTTTTTAATGCCTTAACTAAACCGGGATAGCAAGAGGTATTTGTATACTCTCTCTCTCTCTCTCGCTCTCTCTCTCTCTCTATCTCCCTCTCTCTCTCCACCTACCTAACTAATAGTTATTTATTACTTTGAAGAAAATGTGTAAGTGAATTATTTATTACTTTTTAAAGCTTTCTTTCAGGGCGAATGAAATATCGAAAAACTGTCGCACTTATACGCCGTGTATTATAGATTTCTAATTAAAGTTTATTACTCTGATTACTCAGCTGGTGGTGCAACTATACTATAGCTGTATGTATAGCTACAGTGTGTCCGTAATTCGTCCCGAAGTTTTCCTTTTATTTTTACCTATGTATGTGTAAACATGTACACATATCGATGAATACAAATTTTCTCTTATTAACTTCAGTTAGAATGGATTGGCTCATTGATTTTTATACGCACATATTTAGGTTTTATAGTCAATCTAATGATCTCATATGAAACTTTCTGTGTTGGCAATAATTTGTACAATTTTATGAGACTACTTTTCGATTTTGCCCATTCAATGTTCACAAAGACACAATCGTACGTACGCATATATATGTTTCAAATTATCTCCGAACATAACATAACAAATTTTTCTTCAATTTTTTTTTTACAATTTAGTTGTTATTGAAATGAGCAAAAAGCTTAAGTAACTAAACTAAAATTAATATGCGATTTAAAAAAAAATTTGTTGTCTCCACATGTGTGAAATATTTCGGTCTTTTATTTTTTGTAATCACAAATTTATTATGTAAATATATGTAGATCAAATTAATTAATATCGACAAACTTTTCGACAAATATATGGCAACAATTCAAATCAAACATAATTCAAACATAGCCAAATGCCCGCTTTTTGTTGGCTTCTTAGCGATTTCAAGCGATAAGGGCCAACGAGAGTCAAAGTTTTTCATGCACATACATATTGATTTATTTATAAGTTATA